>VURO01005962.1:6957-27560 GCA_015108175.1 Pelvicachromis taeniatus
AAAAGAAAGGAAGGGAGGGAAAAAAAAAAAAAAAAGAAAGAAGAAAAAAAAAAAAAGAAAAAAAAAAAAAAAAAAAAAAAAAAAAAAAAAAAAAAAAGGGGGGGGGGGGGGGAGACAAGAGGAGGGAAAAGGAAGCAAGTAGAGGAAAAAAAGGCAGTGAGTAAAGAAGCCTGAGGGGTAGGCTCCATATGTGCCAAATAAACAGTTGAGCGCATATGGTAAACCACACACGTACTGTAAAATACAGATGTACAAATGCACACATTGATGGCGAGCTGTGGGATGGTGCGAGGAAGAGGTGGAGGAAACCGTGCAGCAGGTTTCATGCAGTGAGGGAATAAGAAATATTTTGGCGTACATCCACACAGTTAATAAGTTTCCAGAGTTTGACCAGTAATTGCAACGAAAACAGCTGAGTTTCCTCCTCACTCTGCTACAAAGTGAGAAAAACTGCCAGTATATCACCCAACTCCTACCTGTGTCTGCTGCGGGATGTTCAGAAAGTTGTTGTCCCGTGATCCGATGCCGACAAACCTGTTGGGAGCTGTGGCGCCTGGCGTGGAGTATGCTACGGAAACAGAAGGAGGACAAAAAAATCAGCAGCGCCAACTAAACAGCTAGCACTGCAACCTCTCATGGAATCTGAAAAGTTGCAAATTCTGGGAAATAAATGTGTACACTCATTTTATGAACGTTCAGTGAAGACAGTTGTACTGTTTTCGTGACTGTATGCTAAACAGAATGTAGCTACCTGTTTGCTTAGCATAGCATTAAGACTGACCAGCGGAGGATAGAGTGCTAGCTTATCAGGTTACGCTAGCAAGAACGCCTTGGCTAGCAAGTGGCACACAATAATATTACAATTTCTCTCACCAGAATTGATTAACCACTAAAATTCTGTAAAAGGCAACAACACCTCAAACACCATGTGAGAGATTCCTCTACCAGAATTATAGGACGTAAACAGAAATGCGCCTACGGCCCACTCTCTCGACATTTATCTGTCAATCAGAGTGGCCACACTATCTGTTTAATCCTTAATGACTTTTAAAAGAGTAAAATTCACCCTTTATTTAATAGTTATAAAATAAAGACAGGACCCACTTTTTTTCTTACAAGACTGAAAATATTTTTTATAGTCTAAGGAACATGGAAGACTATGGGTTTAGCTCGCTTTTGGAGGATCACTTGAGTATAAGTTTTCTGGCACTTCAGTGTTAACTTTATTATGCAACTTTTTTTGTTTGTTTGTTTCATTTTTTTTTTTTTATCTCTGCAGGTTAACACTCGACTATAGCACAGGGGAAATAGCTAGCACGATCCAAAGTTAGCAAAATCACTGAGGCCAAAAAAGCAAAACAAACAGCCATACCTGTTTAAAACTGTGACTCTAAGTTAAGTGAACAGACGTTACCTTCATCTGATTGAGAGATTTAAATCTTTTAAACTTTCTCTCTTCTTACTTTGGCAAAAAAAGCTAATCATTGTAAATGGTCATTGCTTCAACATGAAATGGCATATATTAAATCTAATAGACTTTGGGAAATGGGCGCTTACTTCTACCAAAAGTACAGCTATACATCATTGAGGTCATTAAGACCCCATGGAAATCTGGCATGCAAACTCAGATCTCCCTGGGTGATTAAGGCTACTTGATAAACTCAGTTGGAAGCGATTATGCACACTGAAATTCTGACACTGAGGAGTCAGGGACATTTAAAACCCAGTGGCATCAACGTCTCTGACAAATTTAGGGCAGTTTGAGGTACCCTACGGACTCCACAATCTGAATCTCACTGAGGGATTCAGAGATGTAGTGTGTAGACTTGTGCATATGTGTGTCTGTTTGAGTGGAGGAAAGGGAGGACAAGAAGGAGAGACAGGAAGGAAGATAGATACACATCCATGTGTTTCTAAGAATTGGAATAACATAGATAAGACATAGAAGACTTTGAGACGCTGACTGGGGGGTAAAACAAAAACACTATATTTAAAGGAGAGCTAAAAACAAAGAAAAAAAGTGCTCCATCCAGTGCCCCTCCTATCACAGGTGAGAAAATGTATTGTATGACTGAGAAAAAATTTAAATGCACACCCTATTCTTACTCTCTAACAACTACCATGCAACAAAAAGAAGCTAAAGCGAAAGAGGTACAGGTAAGTTATTCCACCAGTGTCCCAATCTCTACTGGAATGTTTTTGGAGTCCATATAAATTAACTGCCCTAAATTTGTGCCCTTTCATAAGCAACAATTGATTAAAAATAAAAATCTTCTTACGAGGTTTACCGATGAGACCAGTGAAGGAAGAAAAGAGGATTTAGAAGTAGAAGAAGTGGAGCGGTGATGTAGCTTTCTCACACCAGGCCACGCAAAATGGGTTCAACATGTAGAGCCCCTCAAACTCATGGGACCTAATACAGAACCCTGATGAATGTCACCCAAGTCCATAATGAAGAATAATTTGAGCCAAACCTTTGATGGCCTCGATCTACTCTATTGTGCTCCAGTATATTCTGTGCTTGCTGTTATTGCCTTCCATGGGGCTAGGGAGATGCGATGCTGGATACACAATGATGGGACGAAGTTGGAGGAAGAACACTGACAAAGGTCCTTTGACTGGAGAGGGTTGGGGTTTTCTGATTTGTTTTTTTATTTCTTTTTTTTTGGTGTTGGTTTGGTTTTGAGAACGGTCTCTGCGGGGTCACTTACACGGAGATGCGGGCGAGGAGAGTCCGCCGTCAGGGGGCGTGCTGTTGGGTTTAGAGTCGGGCATGGGAAGGGGCACTGGGCGGGCCACTGGGGGAGGTGGAGGCAGCAAGAAGGAGCCTGGCATTTTGCTCTGGCCGCTCCCGTTTGGCTGCAGACAACACAAATAGGGTCAGGAGGGCGACATGCGACAATCCGCAGACACGGAATGAAAACAGGACGCAGCTTGGGAGGCCAGGTCCAAAAAAATATCCATGACGGCGGGAGGAGGTGTGGGAGGGGAAGCGATGGTGGAAGGAGGAAGAGGAGGAGGGTGGGAAACAACAACCAAAGGAATGATGTATGTGGACGGCATCTTTCATGAAGGTGTGAAAAATAATAATCACCACAGGGTTTGAAAGGAGTAGGAGTTGGAGCTAAAGGTGAGAGGTTCCACAGAGGTGGTCCGTGTCGGGTGGAGGAGGAGTGGAGGAGGGAAGTGAGCAAACTGTTTGACTGGGTTCGTCCAGAAGATGGCTAGAAATCAAAACCATGGAAGGATACTCTTCTACACAAGCACAACACCACCAACAACAGCAGCACCAAACAACCAAAACTTCAACTAAAATCAGAACGGCTAAAAATGAAAACAGAAACACGATGACACAACACAGGGCGGGTATGCTTGACTTGAAGTGTGCCGTGACTGAGTCATTCGCGTGCTGATGGTTATAATTTCTGAGGGGTTGGGTGGAGCAAAAGAAATAAATAAAGAGAGGGCGAGGGGGAACGTCAGGGTCTGAAAGAGGAAACGGCAAAATGACATCGACAAGACAGTACAAAGATTTGTAGACCATCTGAGTAAACAAATGTGTAGTGTGCTGTATTTGTGTCGCCGTGGGTATATTTCCCTATAATGTGAGTGGACACATCATCAAAGACGCTTTCTGGTATTTATATTTATATACGTCTCAAATCCTCAGCTATAAATCTATTAAACTGGTTAACTCCAGGCACCAAAATTAAAGATGAAGGATTAAAACTACAACAAGCGATATTCTTGAATAGCTGTCACATCTGTCAGTCACATGACACAAGAAAACAAAACACTGGATAATGTGCATACTTCTCAGTTTGTGAACCTGACATCATGTTAAGTTATAATTAACCTATGAAAAACGAGCCACAAAACACTTGTTTTAAAGTAAAAAACTTAGTTGTCCTTATGTACACAATAGTGGCAAAAATTCATGATTATGCATAACTGCTTCTGTATCCTGTACTATTTCACTAATATATGTAAATTTTCCACGTTGAAAATCTTTTAGAACTCAGTGTAATGAGCATCATACAGTATTCTATCATTAAAAATGCACGATACGAGTTTGATAGTAAATGTTTTCATCGGTGGCGAGTCTTACCTGCCCAGCGGCCTGCCCTGAGCCATCGGCACAGACAAACTGCACAAATTCCTTCAGGGGATCCTGTCCAGGGTGGTGGTGATAGCGGATGGTTGGGTGGGTGAAGTAGGGGCTAGACTGCTGGATGATGGAGGGAGACGGGAAGTGCAGGGCCGAGGCTGAAGCACGGGGGCTCCCTGTAAACACAGACGTTTGGTATTAGAGGAAACAGAGAAAGAGCGGGACACAGCGGGAGCAAGACAAGAACCACTGAGTTTCTAAACATTCTCACAGATGGGAGAGATGAACTGAGCCACCACCGAATGATAGCAAGAATATCACATCACAACTGGAAACAATGAAACTTAAATCTGGTTTTAAGATGAAAGCAACTTTGTTTTTCTAGGAAAAGCTAATTTGGAGTTAATAGGTATTGTATGCATTGCTTATTTTTTATGACTCCTCGAGTAAACCCAAACAGCTTTATTGAGGACATTTATATGAAAATGCTGCGTCCAGATGAACACAATCAACTTTTTGGAAAGAGATTTATACACACACACACACACACACACACACACATATATATATTCACATCTGAACACTCGCTGAGACGATATAACAATTTAGGGCAACACCGTTCAGACTGCACACACTTCTAAATGGGCACAAATTCAGCAGATAAAAGCGCTGCATTTTGAAATCAGATCCAAAAAGCCTGTTAAAAAAAACACAAAGAGATCATTGAGTAGTGTCTTATATTAGCTGGTCTTAATGCCTGCGCTCCTGTGTGCTGTTTTTGAGGGTGTGATTCACTGGCGTTGATGCATTTTGGCATTTACATACTAAAGCCTTTTTTATCTGACACATTTTGTTTCTAAGACAGAATTAATCTGTAAATACTCTCTAAATCTGAGTTAATATTTTTTTCTGCTAAATGGCTTGTGAGCTTTATGTCTGTGTATGTGCACGACAGGTGCGGAGATGCAAAATATAACTGCATTCTGTGGCTAATAAGCTTACAATAAAACCATGCTGTTTTTCACCAAAGAAAATAGTGAAGCTCACACCAAACAGATGAATATATGTCTGAGGTGGGAAAGGGGAGCAGTTGGTTGAGCCCTACCACACCAAGCACAAAGCCCTCTCTGTCAGACTTATATCCATTACTAAATCTCCTTGTTTTGTATTAGTAGCCTGTTCTCTTAGCTGTGCCAGTTTAACACCCCCCCCCCATCCCATACAGGCCCCCCAGCTGCCCACATTGGGCTGCCAATGCTCTTTAGTGCTTGCATCTTATACATTGTGTGTGAGTGCACTTCATAAGGGTGCCAACCCTGCTGCATTACCCCCCCAGACAAGGGCCTATGCTTCAGGGCCCAGCAGCACCTTGCTTCCATGCCAGGCTGCCTGCTCCCAAGTGAAGCAGTCTCCCTACTCCTATAGTCGCATACTAATCCCATTAGACACTGGGTGAAGGCCAAATGCTGGGGGTATGGGAGTATGGGTGGGGTTGGGGTTGGGGGGGATCCCAACGCCCCTTCATACTTTCACCTTCCTTTAAATTCTTACATTTTTGCCTTTAAACTCCCAAAGCCCAACTAGGTCTTCACTGATACTACCTGACATGTCACAGAGGGACTGAGAATGTTAAGATGTTAAAATATCGCTAAATGAAATTCATTATAATCATTCTTATAAGTTGAACCATCAGTGTTTAAGTGTGTTTGCTTAGTTTCTAACTGTGCTGTGCTAATATCCAGAGTGGTAGAAGCTGGACGTTTAAACCAAATGGTGAAGCTAATATTTATCCCTTAACTTCAGCTCTTTTAAAATCTTTCCTTTACAACATTTTCAGCTAATGTTCTAACAATTAATTATAGCTAACAGATATACATTTTGTAGGTATTCCAGCCATTATTGCACTACTTTAGCTAATTATTTTACAATTCATCAATTATTGTTAGCCAACTATATCAATGCTCTCTATATTACTTTCAGCTAGCTACGTAAGGATTTATCTGTCATGTTAGTAATATTTATTTGTATATTACTTTTAGCTTTATTTAATTTTTAACATTTAGAAAATATTTTGAGCCCTTCCAGGATTTTAGACATCCCCCCTAGCTAAGTGTTTCAAATTGTACAGCCAGACTGTCTATTACATGCACTATAATTTAGTCATTAGATTTGTTTGATTTAAGGTTCATCTGCTAACTAGTACATAGTCTTTCAATACAAACACATTTATTTTTTGTTTAGGGAATTTGAAATTCCCAGCAGACCAAAAACCAGTGTTGCTGACGTGGCTGAAGGGTCAGACTCCATGAAAGCCACCCTTTAGCACCATTGCTGCTGTGAACAGCTGGCATGCTCCTTATTCCCACTTTCAATCCTTTAAATCCCCTTGAATCTTGTCTTTTACGTAGAATAACAACAATGCTGATGATGTGGTAACCACTTTCAAACTAGCATGGCAGCATTCCCAGTGTGCACACCGCCACAGTTTGTATAAAAAGAAACAAATCCCAAAGTGTGCAACTTAGAACCTCTGGCCACCGCAAAGATGGGATATTGTATACATGTGTGCACGATGGTGTGAACACTAACAGTGTATGTATGTGTGTGTGTGGAGACTGGATTTGCTGTAGTCACATCTCAAGAGGCATAGGTTCTGTCAACAAGCGCTGAGTAGGGTTTAATGACATGGCGGTCAACCTCATTGCCTCACATCTGCTCAGTGACTAAAACAATCCTTTGATGTAGCATAGCTACAACTACAAGGGTAATTATATCCAGTGAGCTCCTTTAGTTTGTGAATTTAGAAAAGTACATAAAAAAGAGAAAGTCTCTAATTTGATCTGCACTGCACTGGTAAAAAAAAATTATGATTTTTGTATTTATATTTGGAACCCCTTTAGTTCCACGTGTAAATAAACTGGCAGGGTTTAAAGATTCATCTGGTACACAGTAGCAAAGACTCAAAACATCACTTTGTGGCTTTGCTAGTTCAACCTGCACTTCGCAAACTGGAAAGGGAAGTAAATCAATAGGAATTTCAAGAAAAAAAAAACCCATAACGTGACAAAATGACTAATTAAAGTTCACGAAGCAAAAATGATCTGCTGGGGTTTGAATGAATGAATGATTTCCTTCTACGATCTGTGCCAAGTTCCTGTCTGGACTAATACATATTCACTACTGTTACCACAAAGCATCAGTATGACCTTGCAGCTTGCAGATTTTGATAAAAGGACCCTATTTAAGACAAAACAAACAAAATGGGAACTGCTGTGTGGACAGCGAGTTTGGGGATCTGAGACCATGGGAGTTGTGCAGTTGGCCTCATTACTGTCAGACATGTTGGAGTATTAAAAGGAAACTTTTTTTTTTTTTTACCCTATATAGGACTCACAAAAGACCAACAAGTAGAAGCTGAGCTAGTGACTTTTCGTTTGTTCTAATGAGGTAAGCTCTAGAAGACTGGATCCCCATAAGACCCCATAATTCTGCTCAATAGCGTCTTTCAGCGCACCACTTCAGAACCCCTTGATTCAAGTGTAATTCAAACTTTCTGGTAAAAAATGTAAAGCCTCTAGCCAGGATGACATAACCCTGTTGGCTCATTATGAAGTCATCAAGGTCTTTTTGCCCAACGAGTCAAAATTGTTTCAGATCCAGAACAGACAAACCAACTATTTTCACAGGTTTAGCGATATCCTTTATCTAAAGAGTAAATTAAACTTCATGTTTAACACACTGGTGAAATGCCCATTTAATTGTGCATGGATTGTAGAATGAATATCACTTTCAGCTTCCCTTTGAACAAGATTTCACTAAAAATTACAAATGCAGCAGTACTGTTGTTTTCTTCTTCTGTTGTTGCTGGACTGTACCAGGGCAGCTTTGCATCTTTTACAGTTTGAAATAATCTTTATTCATTTTATGCTGAGCCCGGTCTTAGCCCAGTTGACCTGCCTTCACTTTCCCCTCATGGCAACTTTCCTCTCGACTACTTGCCATTTATAAACAGGAGGCTTGAACAACGAATAGGTGAGGCTGCTTTGCTCACAGCCAAAGCTGTGACATCATACAGAGCCAAGAGTGGAAAAAAATCTGTTACATGGTGCATAGAGCGGCCTGAAGCCTCAGCTTTTGGCTCACAGGGATTAGTTGTGTGTACACTTACCTCATTCATTTGAAACTTTGTCCACGTTTATCATGAGAAATTCTGAATTTGGATCCCCTCCCCCCCAAAAAACAAACAAATAAAAATCCTAACAACAGCTTATTTATTCATTACTCATTTACATTTGTGGTCTTGAGACTGGTTTTCTATCCAGGAGTCTTGAAATGAATACTGGGAGTGGAAGGGTAAGAGCGTTTTATTCATGTAACATCTTTTTAAGACAGAGTTGATCTGATAGAATAGGTTTGCAACAGCCACCAAATCCCTGTAAGGAAACAAAGGCAATCTACAGAAAAGTATGACTACCAGCCATCCACCACCAGACAGAACTAGAGAAGCCACACACCACACCCAGAAACCCCACAAGCTCCATCACCAGGAAGACCTGCACCATACGAGGTAGGAGGAGGCAGAAGAGGACGAGGCACAGACCCATAGTTACCTGCCAGCTTTTAATTCCAAGCCACTCTCCCAAAGACAACACCCCCAGCTCTAAACCACAGAGGAGGGGTAGGGTGGGGGGTGGGGTGGGGGCACTGAAAAAGTGAGGAGTGGGTAGGAGGAGATGGTGAGGAGGGGGAGAGGAAGGGGTTGGGGCGATCAGGGGGGGATCGGGAGCTGGGTTGGTCTCACCTGGTCTCACTCCCGCCAGCATTGGCAGTGGGTGGTGGGTGAACGCCATGCGGGGGGACCTCGTCTGGGAGGACAGGGCGCTGAAATCGAATTTCCCCGGCTTCTTAAGTGAACCAGGCGATGAGAGTCCTGGCAAAAAGGGGATCAACAAAATGGCAGAACAGAGACGAGGTTTTAATCAAACATGGCTCCGTTTCTTACTTTGACTCTACTCAAAAAAAAGTAAAAGAAAAAGAAATTTATCAGACTTTGTCAGATTTGATTACAAGAATCAAATGATTATGATCGACTGAAATCAATGGATTGATCGACTGATTCATTCATTGATTTGATTGATTGGCTTAACATACAGATGGGTTCTCACAACCTGTCTATTCTGTGTTTGTACAGTCAGCGAGCTGACCCGTGTCTGTCTGATTGAAGGGGAGGGGGACTGAGGGCAGCGTCCGGTGAGAGGCCATGTTTCGAAGCAGCAGGGGTTCAGAGCGAAGGGAGGTGACGGCAGAGGGGAAGGGGTGGGTCGGGGTTCAGGTCGAGAGGCTGGGGGCACAGCGTCAGGACAGAGGAGAGCTGGGAAATGCAATGGCAGTTCAACTATGGTCACCACTGAGTGTATGAACAACACAGCAATCCCCCTACTCACTTTAACCACTGAAATCCAATCAAACGGGTCTCCTTTTTGAGACGCGAACTACCCGACTAATCCCACACGACAACGCTCTCAGAGCCCGGCGTAGCTACAGAGAACTTCAGGAACGCAGTCAACAAACACGCCAACCAACCTACTCACTGCACTTGTCAGGATGCCTCTTTAGAATGAATGGGATTCTGGATGGCCTCATATCTGGGGCAGACTGTGCTTTCAATTCGATGCCAGCATGAGCTGTGCAACTACATATAGCTGCAGACGTGCATGCCAAAACATACATCAATGGATCCTCTGATGTAGTGCCCTTCTGCATATCTGACTGTCAGGTATTTTATGTTACTGACTTATAGTATTTCATAAAGACGTGCTTGAACTTACACACACACACACAGACGCGCACACACACACACGCACACACAAGCTGTTCAGGCTGGGTGGTAAGCACCGGGCGAACTGCCAGTAAAGGCTAGATGGGAGAGCTGTAGAAAGATGGAAGAAGTTAAGCAGGAGAGGAGCGGTGACGGCATGGCCGGCACACATAGACAAACATATTAAAGTGTCCCCCTTTGTCTATAAATGTCGGCCGAGGCTAAAAGCCTGCATGAAATATCCCTCAGTTTGGCAAAAAGGGGCACACAAAGTATAGGCCCAGCTCACCAGCGGACCAGAAACATGGCCAAAAGTGTGAGAGCTACAGATAAAAGAAGCTCTCTTCTGTGATCAAGGCCTTGTGTGGTGGGTGCTGAGGGAATTTATTTTGATGTATGGTAATCCAAAGGCACAATTTAGACTTTCTGGGTTTGAGGAACAGTGCCAAATGGTGTATCTGACCTCTGCGTGGAACCGCAATGTTGAATATAAGCTGAAATAAAACTCTGGAAAAAAAATAAATCCATAAAACAGAGAATAATGAGGAAGTTAAAGTACAGAAAAGTACATCAGCATGGACACACAGACCTCATTACTTTTCTCTGGAACATGCGGAGCTCGTGTTTTGCTTCACATTTGGTTGAAAGAATAGAGCGATAAACAACCTTGGCGAGAAGGAGGCCCGTAAACTACTAAACGACACAATATTCACACATATAAAACAAACACACTCAAATAAAGACGTGGATAATTTCAACATGGCCCAAGAGATGTGGAAATAGATTTTATGAGCTCAGCTTATAAAGTCTAACAGAGCAGATTTCTAAACAGCTTTTTCTTAAATGCTAAACTGGGAAATGTTTTATCACTGTTTAGCCACAATGCTCACAGGCACCACGGGTGCAGCTGTGCTTGTGTGGGCACCTATAAGCACAGAAAAAGGTGGGTGCCGGCACTTATGTTTAGATAGGCACGTCATGTGACTTCACGAGTAGGTGGGAGGAACGGACACAGTGAGGAGGGTGAGACACACTTTATACACTGATAGAATTATGGGACAAATATCATCTGGTGATTAGAGCATACTTCAGTTAGTGAGCTTTCTTGGGAGTGTATTACAACCAATTTACAACTAGTACAGTAAAGTTGCAATCTACTGTTAACAGACTGGAATATTCACCAATCAGCCAAAACATTAAAATCACTGGCAAGCGACGTGAGTAACATTTATAATGCCATTAAAATGTAATATTCTGCTGGAAATTTTGGATGATGTCATTCATGTGGATGTTACTTTGACATGCATTACCCACCTCAACGTTAATCCAGCCCAAGCCCACTCTTTCCCTCATGATGACAACTGTACTCCCTGCTGGCAGGTATCATCCACAAGCAGGGCAGTATGCCTGCCAAAATGCTCACGAATGGCTCGAGAAACTTAAATTTTCAAGACTCCAAAGTCTTAAAATATGACAGAGCATCACAGGACCCAGAGTACTTCCTGCCAATAAGGTCCCCTGTCCACGCCCCAAATGGTCAGAGATGTTTGGGATGTTAGGCAGATGGTTTTAATTTTGTGGCATATGTAACTGTCTCGATGACGTAAGAATTTACCCAACGATAGGCAGCGCTCAAGAGATAGTCCAGAATTAATGAGGCTCTGGAGTAAGACCACAGATACTGTTCCATCTTTAGATTTTTTATTTGAGGGTTTAAATTGTAATAAAATACTTTTTGGGAGTATTATTGATGTCACAGCACTGTCACAGCGCTGTGAGCATGTGCCATTTGTTTTCACACATCAAGTGAGCAGCTGCGTAAGATTTTCTTGCAGCAGCAACCTGAAAGCAGCTGACCTCCACAAACAGCGTTGTTTCTGTTGTGATATATACCTGCTAATGTTCATTTTTATTATCCTTTGAAAATGTCTGCCATCAAAGGCATTTGACAATTGGCTTCAACGTCAGGTAAATAAAAGGACATTTTATATTTTGTTATAATATTCACTAATATCTGATACTTGTGAAAATGTGGGCATTTTTGTGTAGATGCAAGTATAAATAATAGTTTGAGCAGGACTCTCCAACACTCTTCACAGGTCATCTGCAGCCATCTTTAGTTGAATGGGTTAAACAGGATGTGGGATGGCTCTCTGTAGATCAGCTCTAGGATACTGTAAAAAGTCATCTGTGGCCAGAGGGACCAAAGTTTCCCGTCTTTGGCTAGAAGACTTAGAAAATATACAAATCTATGGTTCTGCATTGGTTTAGCTAATTTTATAAAATTAATTTGTAACTTCTGAGTTCTTCAACTTTCTCCTCACACACATATGAAAAGACATTATTTAAATGGCATTAAAGCCACACAGACTGAATCTAAACATGCTGTGTATTCAATGAGTCCCTGCAGCAAAGACTGTTTGGCTGCAGGTCCACTGGTGTACGTATAGGCAAGACTGTGTGCTGCCACATCCCAACTTTAATTATAACCAGCTTATTATGCATAAACAGCCTTAAATTATACATATTGTTTTTAGTCTCTGTGATATTCCCTAATTAGTCGCTATCTTGCTGAAATATCTATCTATGTGGCTTCTCAGTGAGGAGCAGCAAATGAGGCCCAGATGCCCAATGAAAGCTTTGTCTGATAAAGCTAACAGAAGTTACTCTGATCTCTCTCTTAATCTGTGTGTGAGAGACAGTGTGTGTGCGTGTCTGCACATATGCACACACGCACACACACACACACACACAGTTGTTTGTTCTACGTTATTTCTGCGTCCTGCTCCTGGCACACTGCACTAACAGACTGGCAGCCAATTGCTCCCATGACCCTGTAGTCTTGCCATGCTAACAAGCTGGCGACCACACAAACCCCCTAACTGTCACAGAACTGGTCCACTAGCATGTGCGCGTGCACACAACAGAGAGACGACAGATCTCATGCACTCCTCATTCAGGTAAGCGAGGAACAACAGTGTATATCAGCAGAGCAGCGCTCCTCATTAAACTCGCTGCCACGTACAACATTAGAGCTAGTAAACACTAAGATAATGTGCACGGGGCAGCGCAAGGACACCTCCACAAGAAAGCCACACACATGACAATTTAATGCCCAGATAATTAGCTTGTAATCTCTGTCAAAATCACAAATACACGGGAACCCCCCACCCCTCCCTGACTGAAAAGCTGATAGTGGGTTTTCCCACCACTGAGCAGCAGCGGCGGCAGCAGCAGCAGCAAGCAGGCAGAAGGAGAGAACGGAGCAGAGCTGAGCGGGAGACAGCGGACTTAATGATGAATTACATGATCACCTGCTATGCCTCAGAGCTTTTCATTCAGGTAGAGAATCACCTTCTGAGCACGCAGAGGCGGAGGCTCTCCCCTTGCCTTCTCCCCACCCCCCTCCTCCGCCCCTCTTCTCCTCTCCACATCTCTCACTCCCAACACCACCACCACCATCACCAGAACAGATGTCTGCTGTAACCCAGTAGCTCCCTTCGCTGTAGACACATGGAGGCGCCATCTGGACCGGAACGCTGCTCCTCTCCAGATTGGGGAGTGTGCTTATGTGTGTGTGAATGTAAATCAGAGCAAGCGCTTAAATTTAGTTTTCTGTGCGCGTACGCATGTGTCTGCATGTCATTTGTAAATGTGCGCGTTAGTGAGTAAGCATGTCTCGGAGACAGAAGGCGCCTTGTGCATTGATGACACACCTGAGTGCCTTTAGTCTTGTTTGTTTGGGTCGTATGTTGTTTTTCCTGCGACGCCTTTCAGAGATGGTTGAGTCAGGCCTACAGCAGGTGGGACGCCACTCAACGGCTCTGTCTAAACAAGCGGCAGGACGAAGCAGCAAACCCCATTCACACACCCCGCTCCTCCTTCTTTGTGTCTTTCAGCGCTTGCCGTCTCTCTCCGGGCTCGACAACAAAATTACAACACCCAAAGCACTTAGCTGAACGCTGCTGACAAATTCATACCACCTCACAAATTCTGTTTGCAGTCTTGTGGTTTTTCGGATATGATAATGCACCTAATTTCATATGTGGACTAGGGTCTACATCAGTAAAAGAGCATTCAGACATGTTCTCAATGCCACAGAGACGTCTTTATCCTCACAGACATCACATTTCTTTCACAGATTTACATCTTTAAGGCAGACAGGCGGAAGATGTTATGGAGCTACTGGGCTACCAAAAGGCTTTGGTGAACCCACAATGGACAACAGCAGACATCTGGTAGAAACACAACCCCACCCAGCAGCAGCATAGCCAGAGAACAGGACACAAACAGAGGGATGAAGAGTAGAGAAGAGAAGGACAAATGAAAAATAACATAGATTCACTCTGAGAGCTCACAGATTTGAAGAAAGGACAGGGAGAGAGAGAGAGAGATGTACACAAGCTGAAGGTGGTGTGAGCGGAGGTAGAGCATGTATACATGTACACAGTATAATGTTTAATGTTGTTCTAACCATGGTAAGGAAACTGCACTCCATCGCTCTCATGCTTAATCTTCCTCTCCTGCACACTGGCCAAATGGTGCTGCACTGAAAGGCCAAACAGGGGAGAAGGGAAGAGTTAACAATGGAAGAGGGGAGGAGAGAAAAAGAGACATAGAAAGAGATGGAAAGAATGAGAGAGAGAGAGAGAGAGAGAGAGAGAGAGAGAGAGAGAGAGAGAGAGAGAGAGAGAGTAACAGGGGTGGTTAAATAATAGGCAATAGGGGATTTTAATGTTATAGAGTGCAGCAAGTGTCTATAAAATAGTTACATCATTACTGCTGGCAGTATTAAAATGGCAGCATGTGAGTGGGAGGGACGGAGAATACATGAAAATTTAGCAATTTAATAAAATCCCCAAAGTCAAACACGACACCCAAGAGATATATATGAAGTCTATTGAAAATACATTTGACGTGATCACCATGTGGCTATGATTTCAGCATGTGAATGGGTGGTTACGGTAGTGCAGCTCAAGATTTGGATGTAACTTTTAGGTAACTGGAGAATACTAAGAAATGAAAAATTCAACATTTTGGGAAATAAGCAAAATACTGATGGATGATAAAATTGGTAGCCTTCTGATATATGTATTGCAAGTCAGGATTAAAGCAGCCCGCTTGTGGTTAGCTTAATGTTATCTTAGTAAAAAATAAATAAATAAAAGAAAAAACTAGTTTTAATCAACAGCTCTGAAATTTACAAATAAATATATGATAACACATAAATGCTAGTTTCATTCATACAAAAACAAAAACATAGAGAAGAGCAATTCGCTTTATTATGGCCCTTTATAAGCTCGCTAGCCTGTTATAGTCCAAATAATGGAAACAAAAGGTAGCTTGGCTAGTACGTAAGGTAAATAAATAAACAAACATTTATTCTCATTTAATAAACTAGAGATAAACAGAAGTAAAAAACGTAACGGTGTGATGTGACAATAGCCAACTTAGCTCTGTCATTAGCCTCTGTGCTAAATTAGCTAACTGGCTGCTAGCACAGCTTCCTCTTTACTGTGCAATAATGTAAATTGCTGTATTTCCCAAAATCTCAAAATACTCCTTAGGAACACCATATGAAACATTACAGTGGGTTTATTATAAGTTAGATTTGTTAAGGAGGCAGTTAAGCCCGCTAAACATTTGTGATAGATATTTGTGTTATAAGATATTTGGGGTGGCTGTAGCTCAGGTGGTAGAGCAGGTCATCTACTGATCGGAAGGTTGGTGGTTCGATCCCTGGCTCCCCCAGTCTGCATGCCAAATATCCTTGGGCAAGATATTAACCCCAAGTTGCTCTCCGATGCATCCGTCGGAGTATGAATGTGTATGTGTATGAATGTAATAGTTAAAAAGCACTAAAAGTACACAAAAAGTGCTTGTATGAATGCGCGTGATTGGGTGAATGTGGGTGTTGTATAGAGCGCTTTGAGTACTCCGGGAGAGTAGAAAAGCGCTATATAAGAATCAGTCCATTTACCATTTAACTACGGTATGTGGCTTTCGCAGTTTAATGCATGACACGTGCACTCGCACAGTCCTGGAGGTAAGCTTAATAGATGTTAGCTCTAATGCCGTAAAAACAAAATGTGTCCATCTCTGCACCTATTCTCACAATTCAGACAACAAACACTAGACAGTAGACTATCCTCAGTTTGTGGTCTGATTAAAGGGGCAGCTCAGCCAGAACAATGAAGGTTTTTCATCTAATGGCTTCAGGATCAGCTTTCTTCCTGTATCCCATCACAACAGTGGTGTGATGTACATAAACCTTTTTTGAAGAACTGGTACTGGAAAGACTTTTTTCCCATTTCCAAACACAATTTTCAAATGCATTAAGCATTAGTTGGCAGAATTTTCAGTGATGGAAATAAAAAACCTTGAAATTTCTGCAAACCCCCCAAATTCTCTACAAACTGCTTAGAGTAACTGAGTAAATTTGTTTTATACTGGCTCTTTAAGTCCCTGATGTATGTGAGAAAGGATGCTTTTTTGGGGGGGGTGTCCATTTAGGTATGGCATATAAGAGGATTAGAAGTTGAAAATGAAAGATGGTGCAAGTGGGGATAATGAGGGGGGTTGAGTATTGAAGAGTCAACATAGATGCAAGGGTGTATGATGGTGAAACATAATTAGCTTTAGCTTCTGGTCCATGTCAAGTCAGATAATCTGGAATTTAACTATATTTGTGGGACATTTGTGGGAAATACATCTTTTTGCCTCGTTGCTGAGAGTTATTTAGAGCATTACCAAGTATGAAGCTACTGCCAGCAGCTGATTACCTCAGCAAAGCACAGCAGGAAGTGGAGGGGCTAGTTTGGCTTTGTTTAAAAGGGACCCAATATAAATTTTCTTATGTTTTGTCATATATATACTGCTATAGCGGGGGATGATCATATTACACATTGCTGTCTCAAATAATGAAGTCAGCGTTCAAACCTTGTTTATAACTCAGGAGAAAGCTGACTTGCCTCATAATGTGAATGAACTGGGCGCTGCACCAAGGCCTAGATAACATCAGATAATAATGCTAATTTTGAAAAGTGAATTTTGCAAAGCTACTCCAGCGAAGTCCAAAAACAAGAAACAAGGAGCCTGAAATGAGCATAAAAGGTTCCCCATTCTTAAAGTAACATATTCTATCTACCCGACCGATCTTTACAAAACACAAAGTAAAATGGCGACTCCAGGAAATGACCTCACCTAGCAAAGACAGCGCGTGTCACTTGTGTTTTTACACATCATATTTTGTGTATGGAGTCAGGCTGCTTGTTTCCCAAGGTTAAAAGTTTATGCTAAGCTAAGCTAACCAGCTGGTGTTTGCTTCATGTTTACTCTGCAGACATAACAATGGTATCAAACTACAGAAGCTAAATGTATTTCCCCAAATGTCAAATCGTTTTTTCAACGAAAGAGAAAACTACTTGAAAGGCTTTACAATTCATTGTGAAGTTTACAGTTTGCATCTGAATTGATGTGGACCTCAGCACAGTTTCTGGATTGCGTGCAAAATCTGATAGAGCAGTTGCAGCGGGACTACCTGCATCCACATCATTAGGCCAGCCGCTGGACTGAGAGCTGCTGCCAGCCGCTGGGGAACGGCCCGAGTAGAACACATCATCCACTGGGCTCTCCATCTCACTGTCGTCAATGGACTTGCGCTTGTTGGAGCTGAGAGAGGAAGGAGAATGAGAAATTAGTAAAAGGTATTTATTATTAGAGTAGTATTTAATTGGTAATTTAAAAAAAAGAAGCAGGCCAGGGTTTCCCACTAAAATAAACAGACACAACTAATTAGTAACGGAGACACTGATAAGTGTCGTATCATCATAAATCAAGGAAATTTTTTAAAAATGTCACATTTTCTCTTCAGTTATCCATGTTTTGTTTTCATATTATGTTATAATCTTAAGGGACAAAGCAACATAATTGGAGACAAACAAACACGAGGCCAGGATTTTAACAACATGCTGTGTCCACACCGGCTTGAAGCAGCCGCACGCTAGAAACTGAGAGCAGAAAGTGTGCCTGGTGATGCTGGAGCCCATTTTTGTGTGTGTTTGCACATTCCTATAAACGCATACATCTGTGACCAATAAAATAAAGGGGGCTGTGAATGTACAGCATGTGCGTATATGTGAGACAGCATGCGTGTGTGGCTTTTGTTTGAGTGTGATGCAGGGGTCTGTGTTACATTAGTATCAAGGGAGATATTCTGTAATGAGTGTAACTACCTCCGTGGGAGACTTGCATAAAGCTCCATTTCAGTCCTGCAGCGTAAGATGAGCGGGAGAGGACGACAGAGGAGGGAAAAACAGACACAAAAGACACAAACAGAGAACGGGTGACAGACAGATCGGTGGGAAATATGAGTGGGAACGAGAAGGGTTAGTGATGAGGAAGGAGAGAGAAAGATCACGATCAAAAAGCAGAGCAGGCTAAGCATTAGGAAATACAGCAAAGAGGTTGGAGAATGAAGAATAGTAAGTAGTATAATTAGATTTAGATGGAGAGCTTCGTGTGTACCTGGTGGAGGGGGTGGAGGTGATCGAGCGCCGTCCCAGGGTCACCTGGTTGATGTTGTAATAGCCAGGGCTGTCCAGGTCAGCCAGAGAGAAGTTGGGGCCTGTCGCTGTAGCCACAGGGGCTGAGGGGATGCACACAGAGAGAACGAGAGGAAAAGAGATACATCATAGAAAAACACTACAATTAAAACCGGAAACACAGAGTGCGCGTGATCAGTCGACTGCAGAAATAGTTCTTTGTTTTTGCTTCACACAAGATGATTCCTGATTCACTGACGTTTCAGTAGCACTACAAATGTAAACGTGTCAGTCTTTACAGCCTTTGTAGTCCATATTTTGGAGGATGATTACTTTCAAACTCACTGACACGATTATGTTTACAGGACAAACTCTTACTTTGGTAAACTTCACACAGAAATTTCTATTCAACCTATAGATTAATGTACTAGTGATAAATCAATTCAGCTACTACCAACTACTAAAAAATACTAGTTATAATACCTGTAATAACACTTATATAAGTAACTATATATTCAAACGACAGGCGACAGTGGCTGACTCACTCTGCGACACACGGACCAGCTCGGCTACGTTCCACACCCCTGAAGTAACAAAGCAGTCCTGGAAACTCAAGTTGCCTGGTTAAAAGGGAGAAAGAGACATTGTGAGGGAGGACTTCATGGTGGATGAAAAAAGTGCATAAAATTACACCTACATTCAGACACACACGTGCGCACACACACAGACAGAAAAACATGTGTGGAAAGGCCTGACACACTGCTGGTGTCATCCAGTGGGCCCATGTGTTTTCTATAAGGTACAACAGGCCTTTGGTTTGGACATGTTCAATTTCTTGACTGTTGACAGTCCAACATACACAACCAATCAGATCCAACAAGCGGGTGTAATCTCCACACAGACAGCTATGTAATGGATGATGCGCTGTGCGTTGGGATCTTTATGTATATATCATGCACACGCATAATAAAGTGCATATGTTTAATAAGAGGTACTGGAACACTGATATATATATACACATGTCCTTGCACATCTGTCCTTTCAGTCTGCTGAGACTGTAACCAACACCTTCATTATAACTTGTGTTTCAGTTTCCCAACTGCGATCACCTTTTTCTCTCAGTTCGACGGCGCTGCTGTGAGACTGGTCTGTAACCTGTGATGGCTTTTATAAGTGGAACGTTTTCTTAACAGGTCTTGGTTTTCACTATGCTGCTTAAAACTTTATGATCATCTGACTTTTTCTTTTTCAACTCTGTTACAGTTTCCAGCACCATTACACCTTTACTGTAAATAATCCGCATAAAAAATACTTGCTTTGAAAATGAAATCTAAGATTTTAGCCCCACTACAACTCTCGACATTGGCTATTAAAGTTTTTTAAATTAGTCTCATGACTATATTTATGAAAAATCATCATTTCTACAAACAAGAACTGAATACAAATGTTTCAGCTACAGTCCCCAGCTTCATTGTCTTGATTTTGAGCTCAAAGGCATAAAAAGAGAAAAACAAACAAAAGAAACTAAATACTGTTGATGCCTGCCCATAACCAAACAAAATCACTTTAAGCCGGCAAACAGCGAGACAGTAGAACATGTGCAGATAAATATGCAGCTAATATAATAAGTTGGACTGATATTCGTCAGGAGTCTAGAAACCTGATGAATGATTATGTTCCCTGGTATCAGGTGACAACAGGTAAGAATTTGAACCTTGTAGCTAAATAATGTCTTTTAAAAGGCTTGCAATGCAGGTACTTACAGAACTCACCTGACCTTATTTTATTTAAACTGAATGTAAACAGCAAAATTTCGACCCTCGACAGCCCAGGCTCTGAAAGTCTGAGAACAACTCAAACAGAGCCTCAACTGTAAAAATGGTAGAAATAAATTAAAAGTGCTGCCTGAACTTTTCTTCCCCAAGCAGAGTTTAAGTATGTGACACTCTATATTGTCCATGTCGGTAATATTTAGGCCTAAACGTCGTGTGTAAAGCAGATTGCTTTATGGCTCCGGGGCCGAATCAATTTTAAATCCACACCCTTCTCTCCCGCCTCCTTTTCACCCTTCCCTCCTTCTGTCCATCACTCTTCTCCCCCCCCCCCCCCCCTTCCCCCCCCCCCCCCCTTTCTT
>VURO01005971.1:2968-15224 GCA_015108175.1 Pelvicachromis taeniatus
TTTTTTTTTTTTTTTTTCTTTTTTTTTTTTTTTTCTTTTTTTTCTTTTTTTTTCTTTGTCTTTCTTTTTTTTTTTCTTTCTTTTTCCTCTTTCTTTTTTTTTCCTTTTTTTTTTTTTTTTTTTTTTTTACCATGTATGTTTCTACCTCTGCATTTCTCACCTTTTCTCTTCCAGCGATTTTACCTAATTTTGAAAAAGCTCATTGAGAGACGTCTTCTTAAAAAAACCAAAACTGCTACTGTGACGACAAACTGCTTTGTTGCTCATCTTTGTTGTTTTAATGCTGTAAAAGTGGCAGAGCATGCACATTATTTTTTGTCAAAAGGATAAAAAGGCAGTACATTTTACTGTGAAAGTGTGAACAGAGATTCAAAAGAACAATGTGAGAGGTCTTTAACAATTATTTAAACATTTTATGGGCCAATGAAATGCAGAGGCAGTTGCCTTATACACTTCCACATCGTTAAAACTAACAGGTGAGCTGAACAACATAATGAATAATGACTATCTTGTTAAAAAGGCAACCATCCAGCGGGTTAGGCACAGAATGTGATGTGTTGGAAGAAGGAAAAATAGGCAAATGTTAGGAGCTGAGTAACTCTGACAAGGGCCAAATTTCAATGGCTGAATGACTGGTTTAGAGCATCTCCAAAGTGGCAGGTCTTTTGGAGTGTAAATGTTATGTAAATGGTACTTATATACCGCTTTTCTACTCTATTTGAGCACTCAAAGCGTCTTCTTACTACAAGCCTCATTCGCTTAATCACACACTCACACTTCAATGGATGCATGAATTCGGGGTTCGAAACTCTTGAACAAGAATAATTCAACATGTAAACTATAGAGGAAGTAAGGATCGAGCCACCAACCTTTTGATTTGCTCTAGATCCTTAGGTTAGTACCTACCAAATAGTTCAACCACATAGAGAATCATCAGTATTTAAGGCTCATGTATGTATGTGAGAAGCAAGACGTGGCCCCTGCGGTCCAAGTAAGTAATTGCTGAAAATGTTCATGTTGTCTACCACAGAAAAGTGTCAGAAAATGCACAGCATGCTGCCGGTGGGACCTTTGTATCTGAAGATGTTAGAGTGTTAAACTCTGTCAATGTAAGAAACACATTGAGCATCAGAGCTGGACCATGGAACAATGAAAGAATGTGGTTTCAGTGATGCAAACACTGAATGTGCTGTTTGCGTATAGAAAAAGAGCAAGCAAGTATAGGATTTTGGGAAGAAAGCAAGCCACCTTTGTCATTTTGATGACTTGGAAAATGTTTTGGAGGGAAAGCTTTGATCCTGCCAATCATGTGACGGTTACTTTGTACAGCCTAAATGCTGTCATAGACCACGCCCCTTCACAGCTGCAAGGAGTTGACTTGGTCTCTGAATTTCCAAGACCCCATTCTCCTCGTGTATCCATATAGATATGGTAGAAACAGTGAATGTGTTGAGGCCCCAATTTAGAAATAACACAACTTAATTCATCTGCTGCTCAAGGGTAACTTTGAAGTTTTCTTAGGCAGTGATTCAAAAGTTTATTGGAGGCCACACAGTATTAGGCATGTGGCTGACTGGTGTACATATATTTCACAAGATTAGAACTAGGTTAGCATTGTGTCTTATTTTCTAAAGAATCTTTTAACATTGGACTTCTACTGTAGCCTGTGGTAAAGCCATTTTTTAAAAAAAGGTCACTGTGGGAATATCTTTCATACATTTTCCAATTTCTATGAACAATGGGACTTTCCCCTGCAGCTGAATCACTATTAATTAGCTCTTCAGACATAAGAGGATCCTGCCTATAGTAAAATTGAAAAGAGCAACAATAGGAGACATGTAAAGGTTTTTTTTTCCTAACCATAATGTGATGCATTGGCTTCTTTCCCCTTACTTTTGGCAGCCACATAAGATATTATTGTGCTCATTGTGTTTGTAGGCTGTTCAACCCAAAGGTATTTTAGCCAAGGAACTGACGCTGATTTAAGTGTTCAGTTATGTCAGTTAAATAGAGATTAAACACTTTCTAGTATTGCAGTTAGCCAATTCATTAAATGACCCTGAAATCGCATTACTGTGGCAATGATATGACAATACACATAGTTCAGATCTGATAATGACTGTTTTAAGTTTTGCCCATTTGTAACCTACATTCATTGATTCATACAAGGGCACCAGGTATTCTCGCTGAAAGCTGCTTTTGCTATATTTCATGCATGTGTTATTTTCCCTGTTGATCAGTGGGTACTCCCTGTAAGTGAACTAACTAAAAGTGTAACCCATGCTATTGCCTCTGCATGCTTCACAGTAATGCATATTTCACTATTAACCTAGTTCAAGTAGTTTAAAGACTGCTAAATGAACAATTAACTTTAGTTGCCATCAGAGATTTGAAAGGCACTTAGTCTAGTTTTTGTTAGATGGTCAGTAGACTGGAGAATAATGCAAGAACTCATGTTAACATGTTGATGTTAACATCTCAGGTTATGGTCAAATAGTCTAAGAAAATTGCCTTCTGCATCATTTGTCATAAGATCAAGAAAAGATATTAAGAATTAATAAGGCATGAAGAGGACAGCAGTGCAGAGAGAACACTTAATAATGTGACAGGATGTCCACGAGACTGACAACAAAATTCGGATCTTGCTTCACCTCATCTGTTCTTATTATGTTGTTGTTTCCAGCAGGACATATACATGTGAACCACCAGTGAAAAATATTTCATTGCAAAGGCTTTTATTTTTAAAGATGAAATACCCTATACCCGGACTTGACCAGCTCTTAATATGGCTGCCGTGCATCTTTCCAAGTCGCTTTATTCATCTCGATATCTTCCTAAGCAAATTTGACTATTCGACCGCACACTGTGTTGGCATGTTAAGCAACGCATGGCTGAGACTGATGGAATTGCAAAAATGATTATATTTTAAGGGGACATGACTCCTCATCCATCCAACACTTCACCCATTTTGTTAAATACTTATCATAGATGCAATAGGTCACCACTGCATCAAAAGGACTAACACATCAAGACGTTCGTTCCATTTAAAGCTGGAATTTTCAACTACAACACCCCCTGAAGTCGTATTTCCTAGTGCTAAAGTTGGTGCCATCCCAACAACCCATAGTTAACGATCCAAGATGGTGGCAGTCTGTGTAACCAGTTGTAAAACTCTAAAACTGTATTTGAGTCTCACTGAAGGCTAAACTAAGTTATTCACAGAACACTGACCAGGCTCTGCCATTCATGAAAGGCTCTACCTTGCTAAGGAACAAAACAATCCTATTTTTATCTTTGCCTTTCTCACCTTGCTCCTGGAACGTGCTCAAATTGGGAAAGACGTCACTTCCATCTTCAACACCTGACTTCCGAGGCAAATGGAACGCAGCAAAACAACCATTCACGCTGGTTTATACACCTACTGCAAATTTTAGATTTATCTCTTAACCAAACAGCAATATCATTGATCTAGGACAGCAAGTCTGACCTCCCACATTGGGAATCAAAACAAACTCTGAAATATGAAAATCCAAATGTATGAACCACAATTTCATGGTAGCCAGTCTTATTGTAAGCAAGCTATTTCATTAAAAGAAAAAAACCCCGGGGGACCCCTCTCTGGGGCTCTCCTCGGCTCCTTCTGGGGGGGAGGCACTTTGGCCCTTGGGTGGTCCTCCTGGGACTCGCGCTCTCTGGGGACCTCTGGATGTCTGGGACCTGGATCTCCTCCATGCCTGCTTCATGCCCTGAGGGACGGGGCTATGGCCCCTCACACATGCTAACAGGTCGTTACATGGAGAAACCTTTTGTATACAAGCGCATTCATCCACACAGGTGTGCACACAGCTTAATTTATTTATTTATTTATTTATTTTCTTTTCTTATATTTCCTGTTCCTCATCCCCTCTATCTTTTCTCTCTCTCCCTCCCTCCCTTTCTTTCTCTCTCTCCTTTTCCCTTCCCTTAATTATGTCTGTCCCTAAATGTCAACTAAAAAATAAAGTGAATAAATAAAGGCCAATCAAATGGATCAATAGAGCAAGACCATGATGGTCCATTTGGTAAAATAAATCTGTTGGGCATCTTTCATGGCCTTCAGATTCAGATTCAGAATCATATTCAGATTCAGATTCTGATCGCGAATGAGCCAAAATGGGACAAGACAAAAAAACAAAAACAAAAACCCAAAACAAATGTTCTCAAATCTCATGGTGGCACATTAGAAGCCGGCTCCAGATGTTGTGATGGAAAGTTCCATTCCACATGTGTAGCTCAGCTAGTGCGATGGCTAGAGCGCCATGGAAACATTTTGAATTTGTGTGTAATGTGCACAAGAAGAACAAAATGGTGAAATGCAAATTATTCCTGACTTAGAAGTGTTTGTCAGCTGTCAAGAGCTCTATTTTAAATTTGAAGAAGCACAACTCTAAAACGGTGGTGGTGAGGCTCTTTGAAGAAGAGATGGATGCCAGCGTTATAACCGAATCAGCAACAGCTAGTGTTTAGTCCAGCTAAAGCAGTCACTCTTAACTTGGTGCACAAATCTGCACGACCATGCTTTGAACTGGAACAGGCTGTGTATGTCTGTGTGTCTGTGTTCGTGGGTATTTTATTCTATGTATCTTTTTAGCAGATTTGCTTCACGCTTGGCGGGTGCATAGGGATGCAGGGATATGCAGTGTTGAGTTTTAGCTGTTTTCACATTTGGCTAAAAGTTGTTTCTGTTACCCTTTCACATCTACTGAGTGCCTGCACTCAAAGTGTTTAGAGGACATCCTTAAATCATAACTACAGAAAAACCTTTCCTGAGGTTTACTTTAAGATAGACTAATGAAAGTAGGAAGAATTATTAAATTATTTACTGAGGAAGATCTTTGCTTTTACTTTTGCTTTTGTGCTTCTGGGGAGGAGATAGCTCGGTAGGTAGAGTGCACGCCCCATGATTGGAAGTTCGGAGGTTCAAATCCACTGAAAGGCTACCCTCAGGTACCCCTGAGCAAGGTACCGTCTCTACACACTGCTCCCCGGGCGCTGAATTGACAGCAGCCCACTGCTTCACAGAGTGAATGGTTTAAGAAGTAAAGGAGAAGTAAGTCCCTACAGGTTTAATAAAGTATAAGGAAAAAAAAATAGATACCATTCTAGTCTCGCCGTCATGACTACTTTCTATTGAACAGGATATTTGCTGTTACTAAGTAAAAGTACCTTTACTTGATTACTCTTCTCACCTCTCATTCACAACCGCATTCAATTCAATTGTTATGAGTGAAGGTGATTGACTCATGAGACTTCAAGTTTAAATACTGTCCATACAGTCAGTGACATATTACTACTATAAAGTACTACTTTTTTAAAACAGATGCTGCAATTTCATGTTAATAAGACTGCAGAATTGCTATTTGCTTTACTCTCAAACAATGCATGCACTAGATCCTGAGCACGTGTTAGTCCACCACCATGTATCTTACCCTAGATCCTTGTATCCCATGTCAATTTCCTGTCTCCACAAAGCTCTGAGTGAGTGAGCGACTGTGAGACAAACTGTAATTTCTAAGCAGAAGAAGAAACTGTCTGAGAAACTGCACAGCCACAGGCCTTATGCACAGCTCCCTTACCAGATTCTCAGAGGAGCAGCCTGTAACGACAGCTTAAATGAGAAAAACCTATGTAACTGTGGGTGGAGCCAATGACAGATTTCTAAAATTACAAGATACTTACATGGTACCCTCCAACCTTGAACTCTTATTACATAATTTGCATAGCTTTTCATGTAATTTACATTGATTCAGAGGAGGAACATAAAATGAAGGCCCTAATCTTCAGTTAAAATATAAAAACAAACCCCCGCCCTACGATTCTTTACAGTCTTTATTTATTTATCTTATGAAAATAGACTGATATGTGAAGTTTTTTTTCCCTGTTTTCTTTGATTCAGACACAGCTGCATTTCATTGTTTGTGCTTTGCTTCACCCTCTCAAAAATTTTCCCTGTTTAAAAGTAGATTTTTTTTTGATTCCCAGAATAGCATCATTATCTAGTATTACAACCTGGGGTGGGGTGCGAACTATCGGAGACAAAAATCAGGTACATCCTGTGCAGCTTCTTTATCGCCTTATGACTCTTTGCAACATTTCTTCTGACCTTTCTGAGCAGGTCTTCCCAGGTTGGCAATTAAAGCTGTAAACCTAACAACACAAACCTGTACAACTGCATCCATAGGGTTCAGGAGTTTATAAAATGCATCTTGCAGAACTACTATAAATTAATATTACTTGTAGTATTAGTAAACAAAAAGAAATATACATTCAGTATGATGTATACTACAAAGACGTATTTTGTAGTATATTGAAAAATAGAAATAGTGTCCAGAGGAGATATGAAACCATAAGCAGCGTACAGAGAAGGATCGTGGGACACACATGCCTCTCATCAACTAGCATAATAAGCAGAGTAAGATGAAGCATCTTGTGCAAAACGCTAAGTGACATTTCTGCCAACCCTGACTCTTCAATAAGTTGAGTGGACCCCTGCTGTGTGGTGCGTTGGAATGACACCATCTGCAGAGGGCTCAAAACGCCCCCGCACTTGGACCTCAGCAGGGGTCTTTGTGCTTACAGAAGGGGATGCTATGGTAACTAGATGAGCCTCTTATGTGAGTTTTATTTTTTTTAAAAACATCCTGATGTAACTATACCTGGATGTGAAATGGAAGTGGAGTTGGAGTGTGTGGGGCTGTGAGACAGAGACAGAAAGATGCTGAGAAGATAGAAAACAAACACTTTAGTGCACTACAGATTCTGAGGGATTCCTTTCCTCCCACCACCTGCCTTTCCCGCCTTTCTCCTTCCTTCAGCATTCCATGCACAAATGTCAGAGCAATTTCTCATATAACAACTTGCTCAACACTTCACACCAATTCCACACCTTGTGCAAAGCTTAGGGGACAAGTGTCTGCGAGCAGAGAGAAAAGCAGAGACAGTGACAGGTGGGGAAGACAGGGGTACAGGCAGTTGGAGACAATGGGATGAGTCAACAGTGTAGAGAGGCAGACCACAATGCAGAGACAAACACTGTCTGGAAGGCTTGGAGCATCACCATCATCATTTTCTTCCTCTCAACCTGAAATCTACCACAAAACCAGTAATCAACACAGTGCTGCTGAAAGACAGAGAGAGGAAACGATTAGTGATGGTGCTTAGCACCCAAAACGCTGCCACAACCAAAGCCACCAAAATCCAATGAGCATGTGGAGATTGTCGTCTAAATCATCATAGCTGCTGTATTTGATTACTGGGCCAACAGCTGGTTGGGCGGGGGGGCAGGAGACAGTAAGGGAGAGGCGGTAAAAATCTATATGGGGTTGGTCTACTTGAAAAGAAGCTGTGGAATATGAGCTCAATCAGAAAAGTCCTCCTTATTTCTTGCAACCTGGTGACTAAAAGCTCTCAGGGGAGCAGTCACTTGCAGCCCACTTGTTGCCATGGTGATTAAATGTCAATCAAGAGATGGCGGGGCTCTCTACATTGGATTTTACACCCACATGCACAGGCACTAGGTCTCACACTTGCCTTATTTGAGCTAAAACGACTACAGCAAACAAACATAAACATATGTAGGTGGAGTTCACTGATCGTGTCATGAAAATTATCCAAGCCTGATGTCAAAAGGATTGTTTTTCCTTAGCAAATTCAGTGCATTTGAATGATATGTTTACCTCATTTTACCTCAAATACTATGTATTTTATTTGATCCTTACTTATTATACATACATATAAACATACACACACACACACATTCTGTCATCTTTCTGTCATTTAATATTTTCCATCTACTACTTGCTCCATCTTCTCCCCTCTTTGTCTCTGCGGATCAGCAACTGTTACTCAGTCTCAGTGGAGCTGAGCGAAAGTGACCTCGAAATCGACTGCTAATACAACTGTCATCGCCTGCTGCCCGCCAAGGCCCACCAGGGTAGGTCTGGGAAAAGCAACAGAGGAATGAGAGACAGAGGGAGAAAAAACCAGAGGCGCATGGGAGCAGATTCATGAGAGAAGGCAGCAAGAGCATGTAGGAGAGAGAGAGGAGTACAAATGCGAGATTGCAGAGCAAACAGAAGGACGGCAGACAAGCTCAGTGAGACAGAACTTATGTCAGTGGGTGAGGAAGAGAAGTGTGGGCCGCTTAGCCAGACTGCTCAGGCTATGGTGAGTCACCGAGGTGTCCTGTGACAAGGCTGCACTTTGTAGCATCATGGTCAGCAGGTCAGACAGGTGGATACCTCTGAACACACAATGATTTCTACCTCACCGGACACAACAGGGCGCACATGGTACTACTATGCACATGTGCATATTCAACTACAGACAGGCATTGTTGAGTGTAAGGCATTGCAAAATGCAACATTCGATGTTAATTGTTTGTTGCAATGAGTATATTATCACACAATACTTTTTTGGACTCCTTTTTCCCCCCTGAAGGCCAGCTACATACCAAGTGCTTTGCAAAATAGTGCCACAAAATTCAAATTTTTGCATATAAGTTGTATACATGAAAGCGTTGCATTAGAAGATTTGTTGTCAAAAAGTGCACTGCGACAAAAATGACACTGGGTTTGCCCAACTCTGTTTATTTGCATATGAAAGAAGAAAAAAAAAGCTTGATTTATAAAAACCAAGTGCAGGAATTTCTTACAGTGAAATTATGTGGTCGATGTGAATGGCTGAATTAAGAATAGGTGAAAAATAGTTTCAACAAACAAAATATTTGCATTTATTTTACGCGTCCAGTGTGTAAAGACTCAGACTGCTTGTTTAGCAGCTGTATAGTAGCGAAAATGTATCCTATAGTTGTATCAGTCACGTTAGCTAGTTTGATGGTACAGAGGACTATCTTGCCTGTACACTACAAACATATTCATATTATTTTGTGCTAATGAAGTGATAAGGCTTACAAAAGCATTCTACTTAACATTTCGATGAAGCATCTGCTGCGTAAGTACAGTTCCACAAGACTAGGGGTGAGGCTAATTGTGGTACTCCAAAACAGCACCAACTAGCTTTTAGTTCAGCTCAAGCTGTAGTGCTGAGGTAAAATTAACAAGCTTGTTAGTGGCTAAATGTGCAAGAAATACTGCTGATATCAACTCATTATTAAATAAAAATGTCACAAAAACTGATACTTGCTACCACTGGTAACACAAGCAGCATATGTACTGAAGTGGCTAGTGCTTTGGAAAAGAGTAGCAAGTCTTCTAGCCTAACCTTACATGCTTCATTGACGAGGCAGTATGCAAGCCATGTTGTCATGTTTTTCAGACCAAGGGAGGAAATGCTTCTAATTTAGTGAAGCACCTAAAACATCAGCCTCCAGATCTTTTCAAAGAATTTCAGTTGATTACGTTTCAATTATGGTTTGCTATCATGTCAGTATTTCAAGTTTTTAATGAAGGAGTTTATGTTTAAGTATATGAGATTGTATTTTTTTTTTTTTAGTATCGAATTTAGTATTGAGAATTGTGTAATTCAACTGGTATTGGTACTGAATACTACATTTCTGGTAACGTGACATCCCTACTGTGCTATTAGGCAAAGTCTCACATATGTTCTCTAGAATCCTAACCAACAAGAGTGAGCAAAATATAAATGAGTGCTTATTTGGGCTAATGTTATTGATGCTTACTTTTCTCAGTTGCTTGCACTACAGTGTAACAGATTGCTTTTTAATGGTTGTAATCATTAAGGTACTATGATAAGATACTTTCAAAGGTATCCCAAAGAGTTGATTCTGTTCAGTCACTTGGATGAGTGACGAAACATTTCTCCCACTGAAAACGTTACGTCCAGATGAACAGAATCAACTCTTTGGGATTTACTTACCTGGATGATTGAACATGCATCAAGACGTTTCAAATGAATCGCTATTGAACAATACCAATGGGCAACAACTTCAGAAAAAAAACAATAATAAAGTTGGTCTACCACATACCATCAGATCTACTTCAGATTACCAATCACTGAATCTAAGTCTTTGAAACTCTACTGGAGACTATTCTTCAAAAGATATTCCTTCATGTGGTGTGGATGTGATGGTGGACCTCACTGTCTAATATCTCCGTTCAAAAGGAGTAAGATGTTGCGATCTACCTGCAACATTTTCATAATCATCAAAGCATTTGGTGACCTCTCGCGCCCTGTGCGATAGATGGAGACGCTATCGTCCTGTGAAAGCCCACTCCCACCAGGAAACACCCCTCAAACCCCTGAAGCATTTAGGTAGCTCATCTTGATGAGATAATTATGGCAAACAGGAAAAATGCATAAAAACTACTGCAACATCATGCTAATTTAAAAATAATAAATCAAAATTCAGACACTGCAAGCCAGACATTTCTAAACTGAAATGCTGGATAGATAGAGATAGTAGGTGGGTGACAGATGACTTCTGTTTTTTTTATTTAAGCTATTTTTCATTTTATCCTCAGAGACATTAAAGCTAATCTGCCTTAACATCCTGGAGGTGACCTTGTTATGTGGAGGTACTGGGTTGCTCAATAGGTCTGAAAGACAGAATGACAGGATCATGATAGTTAAAAAACTGCATGCTCCAGCTGACTTGAATAAGATAAATATTGCTAACCTACCCTTTCTAAGTGGCTTTTGGATATTTCAGCCAAATATAATCATTCCTCCACTTCTTATTTCAAAATCTAAATTCACCATGAACCTCTCCTTCGTTCCTTTTTCATATGGCCAATGCTTGATGAATACTTCTTCTCATGACAGAGTGAAATTGGAGTGGAATTTCAAACCCAAATAAATACTTCAAATCCATTTTCGAGAGAGGGTTTGTGCTTTTTGTTCTTCATTTTTCTACGCATGGTTGAAGCTGAGTGTGCTTTTAATGAAAACAGAGCACTGCCACTGTACAGCAGTGCCGGTCTGACTGGTCACTGTAGGGCTCTGCTATAAATCTAGGTCACAGTTTGCAGCAGGGCATTACCTAATTAACAGTTCTCAATACATGCGTCTACATTTTAGCTCTCTGGCTACAAGGCGTGTAGTAAAAGAAAAAATGTCAAGAAGGAAACTTCACAAGGCAGTTGAATTCATGATTCGCAAAATTTGTCCTTTGCTTTAGTCACAATTTCCACTTACCCAAAGCAAACCTTTGTAATAACCTATGTTAGCTGGCCATGTTACAGTAAATCATTTCAATTTTTCATTACTGTCAGCTGATATCTCGGCAACAGGTTTATTTTGACATGGATAAAACCTGATAGTGTCCACGTGTCCACAGAATCTTTATCATCTTTCACTACATTGAGTAAATCATTTTGTTTATATATTTTCACCTAAATGGTAAATAGCCTGCATTTGTATAGCGCTTTACTTAGTCCCTAAGGACCCCAAAGCGCTTTACACTACATTCAGTCATTCACACACTGGTAATGGCAAACTACATTGTAGCCAGAGGCGAGGCTGCTGGATACTGGCGCCACTGGTGACCATCACCAGTAGGCAAACATGGGGTTCGTATCTTGCCCATTGGCATATAGACTGGAGGAGCCTGTCTATATGCCAATGAAGCCTGACCTTCCGGTGAGGAGGTGACCCGCTCTACCACCTGAGCTACAGCACCCCAATAATACAAATACAAGTCTCTTTTCTGTTCATGTAGAAACTTTCATACAAACTAGCAAGAGAACGCACGCATCATTCAAACTGCACGACCGAAAAACAGTCACATACTTGAATATTTTGTTGGGCCACCTTTAGCTTCGATGATGGCACACATTCACTGTGGCATTATTTCAGTAAGCACGTGCCATGTCAGAACATTTCTTTCCATCCAGAGTCCATCCATCCATCCATCTTCTGCCGCTTATCCGGGGCCGGGTCGCGGGGGCAGCAGCCCAAGCAGAGAAGCCCAGACCTCCCTCTCCCCAGCCACCTCCTCCAGCTCATCCGGGGGAACACCAAGGCGTTCCCAGGCCAGCCGAGAGATATAATCTCTCCAACGTGTCCTGGGTCTGCCCCGGGGCCTCCTCCCGGTGGGACATGCCCGGAACACCTCACCCAGGAGGCGCCCAGGAGGCATCCTTATCAGATGCCCGAACCACCTTAACTGGCTCCTTTCGATGCGGAGGAGTAGCGGCTCTACTCTGAGCTCCTCCCGGATGGCCGAACTTCTCACCCTATCCCTAAGGGAGAGTCCGGCCACCCTTCGGAGGAAGCCCATTTCCGCCGCTTGTATCCG
>VURO01005973.1:5811-20735 GCA_015108175.1 Pelvicachromis taeniatus
TTTTCTTTCTGTTTTCAACCCCCCCCCCCCCCCCCCTAAGTGCTCGTTCTGGCTTCTTATGTTTGATTTTCTGCTTTTTTTGTTCCTTTTTGTAGTTTGGCTTTTTCCTCAGCCTCCACAGTAAAACCTCACACTTTGTTGAACATGCAGCCTCCAGTGTCCTCGACACTGCATCCTAACATACCTGGAATAAGTTACAATGACACACCATTAATCAAGAAGTAGTGCTTCATTCTGGATCTTTTAGTTTTTGTTGCATCTCAGCCCATTCCCACGCAGAATATTTTGTTCTTAAGTATTTATCCATGTCATGCACATGCGCATGCACGCACGCACACACACACGCGTTTCCACACAGATGTAACTAATATTCAGTCTGCTGTGCATTCAGATTTGAGATAAACAATGAAGCTCTTATCAAAGATGTGTTTCTCTACTTGCTACTGATTAAGTTAGCAGGGGTTGTGGGGGTGAGGCCAATGGGCTGAATGGGGCAAACACAAAAGAATTCCTGCTTCTGTTCCTTTGATGCCAATGTGCTCATTCCAAGGAACCAGGGGCAAATGAGCATCTGTGCCCATGGAGAAGACAAAAGGGAAAACTGTCGACCCCGTGGAGACTTATCTGAACACTGGACATGCTTGTTACCCCAAAACCTTTCTAAAAAGAGAGACCTGGGATAAAACAGACAGAGGAAGGATTAATGAGGTTTAGGAGGGCTAAAGCAGCTTCAGAAGGGAGAAATAAATTGGGTATAGACTATGACTGGGTAATATTAATCAATTGAATAAACAAGGCAGTGACTGATAAATGCCAACTTTTGCGCCAAACTTATGCAATTATTACTGTCGTATTCTCTCTCTCTCTCTTCCCATGTACCTATATATATATATATCATCCTTTTCAGGGTCACGGGGGGCACTGGAGCCTATCCCAGCTGTCTTGGGGCGAGAGGCGGGGTACACCCTGGACAGTTCGCCAGTCTGTCGCAGGGCTAACACACATAGACAGACAACCAGTCACACTCACAGTCACTTTCACATCTATGGGCAATTTAGAGTTTTCAATTAACCTATCCCCACAAATTGCATGTTTTTGGACTGTGGGAGGAAGCCGGAGTACCCGGGAAGAACACGCAAACTCCACACAGAAAGACCCCGGCCTGATGGTGAAATTGAACTCAGGACCTTCTTGCTGTGAGGCAACAGTGCTAACCACCGTGCCACCGTGCTGCCCGTGCTTGTACAATATACAATAAATTGTATATTGTAAATTGCAGAAACACCAAAGGGACCAAACATAGTCACTCGAGACATTAAGACCAGACAGACAAAATTAACAGGACCCTAAAAGCCTTCATTGGGAATTCGATGGGATATGGAGAACAACACTAGAGGACACGTAAAGCCATCATCTATGCCTTTTTGGTCCTCAGATACCCTGCTGGAATAATTAACTGGCACAAAGTACTCTTCTACTTTGGGCCTTCTGTCTCCAAAAGACACCAAAACTGAATTGAAGGAAACAGAAGTCCGCGCGGTAATCAGGAAAACTTGGAACAGTGACCCCCAAACTAGGGGAGTGGCTCCAGCAGATCACCAGTACCACATTCGGGATCTCGGTCCAAACGACAATAGTCATAGAACAGGTTACGGTACTGTGCAGGAGCTTCCAGCCTCTGGTAGAGGACCCAAGCTTCAACGCAAAACAAAAAATTGCCAACACAGCGAGTGGAGATTTTTTTTATCCCAGCAAATCAGGCTTCATAGCAGGATGCTATAGGTCTGCCAATCTCATCAGTACATTCTTGGTGATGGCTTCAGTAATGGTCATGTTGGAAACTTAACTTGGCATATTCAGCTAGCTTTCTAGTTCCTCTACTTTTTCAGCCACACCACAAGCATTAAGCTAGTTATTTTCTTTCCCTCTACATTTCTAAATTTCATGGTACAGCTTCTCATACAAGGCAACAAACTTTTAAGAATTCTGTCACTAAAACCCGAGGCCTGCTGTCCCAGTTCCCTCTAGAACCCTGCTGCCTTGGTTCTGTGACTGTCCAAGCAAATGCTTCTGTCTGTCCTCAAGTTATGGCCTATGCTTTCTGTGACAATGGGGACAGTTGCTTCATGCTCAACAATTCTCGTGCCTCCAGCTACAGAAATTGCGCCACATTCATGTTTAGATGCACTATAAATTCTATCATACAGGAGGAGCACAGGGAATTCTGGAATACGGACAGTTGTTGAAAACAGACAAAACAAAGAGTCCAACAATAAAATAAGACAGAGGAGCAATGTGTGAAGCAGTTCTGCGGTATGGGCAAACCAGAAAAGCAAACAGCTGAGTGCAAAGAAAGAAAAAAAATCACCCCAGTTCTTTAACACCCTATAAAATGCACACCCTGATTAACATCCAGACACACACATGCCAACGCACACGACAGCAAACGCTGGAGGGGTGTGAGACACAACAGCTGTCCTTTTTTGAGAGGAACCACAATGGAGAAGCTGTGGGGGGTGGGGGAGACGGCACCTGCCTCTGTGAGCACCCCTCCCCTCTCCATCCTCACCCATTGGACACGACTGAGAGATGAAGGCGAGAGGCAGTAAGGGTGAAGGCGTGCGTGCCTCCAGTCGGGAGTTGTCTATTCACCCCATTCAGCTGCCTCATCTGCATACTGTTTGACTTGCTGCTTCTAATTTGGGTGCCTTCCCCTTTGAAGGCAGATGTATGTAAACAATGTCTCTTTTCATCTCAACGAGGATTAGAAGATGACGGATTCTAGGTCATTAACCCCCAGAGGACTGACAGCTAACAAAGGCAAACCTGCCGGGGGTTTGAAACACGGCCGCATAATCACCCACAACAGTTGAGACTGACTGTCCAAAGTGTGTTGAATAATTCAGGGAAGTGTTCAGCCAGCAAATGAACACTGCTAGTGAGAGCCTTGACTGATTATTGGAAACCTGAGGCCTTTTTAAACATATAAAGGTTTATTTCTTTATCAGTATTAATACATATGTACTTGTAAATGTGTACTAAATATGTAAGGTGAGAATGAGGGTTCTCATACCATAATGACCTTAAGGCATATGTTTGTGTTTTGGAAGTGTATCTCATGTGATGTGAGAGAACCACTGATCAGCCTTCAGTCATATACAAGAGTCCTGAGTGCCAGGAATAGGGATCCACCAGTTTTCACAGGTGTTTATATGTAACCTTGTTCTTCTAACATTAATTTATACAGATCACATACTGAATAAAAACCTTGGAAAACAAGCCCTCAAAAACTCTGATTACAAAACACAGAGTAACACATTAAAACAAATCTTTCCGGTCATTTTGTGAGCAATTCCCTTATTGGACTTGAAGTGACGTCGTTTAACCAGGATTGAGGAACCACAGCTGAGTTCTACATAGACTTGAGTGCAGCCTCATGTTTTTTTGTATTTACAAAATATGAGCACAGTTAATACTCTTAGCAACAAGTGAAATAATTGGTCCTTGGTTACTGTGAAATGTGACACTGTGATGAGGTAAATTAGTGCAAAGATCGAAATCACAACACAGCTGTTTATGAATTAATGACCTCTATGTGTTCATCCATTATTCATTATCCATAACCACCTGTCCTTTAGAGTTTCACAGTTTTTTCTTTAGTTCTGTATTCTATAGTTTGGATCAAAGTCTATGGAAACATCTCTGGTAAAGATGCTACCCTGTCTGTATATCAGAAAGATTATAAATACTACCAGGGCTATATGCAGAGAAACCTAAGAGGGAGGTAGAGCATGGGCAACAGAAGAAAGGAAAAAAATGGAATTACATAGAGTAGGGTTGTTGCTGATTTACATTATTGTTTAAATTCACGATGCATAATTACTGTTCATAATTAAGTAAACCAAAGTAGCGTAGTAACCAAACTAAACTAATCAGACCATTATGTCATTACTTTTGCGACATGTTCTTACAATCAAATATGATGGGAAAACGGAAACATGCACAGGTAAGTATTCTGTGTTTTGCAAGAATTTCAGCGTAACTTTTCTTACTTTGTCATTACAGAGTATCGTGTGCAGTATTTTGAAGTAAGAAATGAATTTAATGCATTTTTGAATAAGATTGTAACATGAAAAAATGTGGAACAAATGAAGCACTGCAGATACTGTCTGGATCCACGGTAAAATAGAAGAACATAATTGTTTTTTTATCCAGCAAATTTTTTCCTTTCTGTTATAATTACCGTATTTTTTGCCGTATAAGACGCACTTTTTCTACCCCAAAACTAGGGGGTGAAAGTTGGTGCGTCTTATACGACAAATACACATTTTGCCTGCATTAAAACTGCTCCTAACTTTGTGTGGTGCTTGCTCGCAGTCCTCTCTTTATGCTGTGTGTGCTGCAGGCTGGATTTGTGCATGTACTGCAGGCTGTGCATCCTCATGTCTCCCCAGGCAGTCTCACTTCTTGCTGGTCAGTGTGGGCACAATTTCGCCACTTCTGTGCATATCTCACGGGCACTGTATCAATCTATGCTGCCCTGAAATGTCCGCACATCTGCCCCTCCTGCCCCATACGTTCCACCTCCTCCAGCCAATGTTTACTTTGGCCGTTTCTCAATATGGGTACTTGTGTGTACTTGCATTCTCGCAGACTCGTTATACGTCATCAGTCGGAGACCAAGTACTGTCCCAATTCAAAGTACGCATCAAGTCGAGAACGCGAGGGATTACGGACTTGCCTTAGAACGCGAGTCCGGACTCGCTTACTTAGAATTGAGAAATGGCATGTGTGCTGTCCGTGCTCTGCTCTGACCCGCTCCTACTTGATTGGATGCCCATGATTGATGGGCAGAAGAATTGATCCGCCAATGCTCCACCCCCGAATCACGGGGAGAAGACACACCGCCCCCCCTACAACATACTGTTGCTTCTGGATAGATCACATGCAGCATGTATGGTGTGTGTTGTAATGTTCGGACCCTTATTTCAAAATCACCGGAAGTACACGGAAGGCTGGATGTGTGAGTGCCAGTTAGCAGTTGAGAGCTGAGGCACTGAAATAAAGAAACTATACGACAAGTCCGAGGCGATTCTTTTATAAGTATAGAAGCCACAACATGTGTGAGAAAGTGTTCTACAGTATTTGGTTCCGAATCTTTTTTTTTTCTAGATTTTCCTCCTTTAAAATTGGGTGCGTCTCATATTCCAGATCGTCTTATACAGCGAAAAATACGGTACTGTATTTCCTGACATGGGGAGTTTGCAAAACTTGTCTTTCACATTTCAATCCCAAACTAGTTCGAAACATTAGCAACCTGTCATACATTGTTCCTCACAAACCTCACTTTGTCCTAGATTTAGTTTGTTAGGATTTGTTTTTAATTGACTTTTTTTTTTTATTATTTGCTGTCGGCTCAGTGTTAGTACTTACAAACAAGCAGATCTTGTTTGTGTCCTCAGTAGAAATGTGAAAATGTGTGTGTGGGACTGTAACTTAAATTTTAAAACTGCACTGGTAGTTATATGACAAAGCATCCTCGGGCCATGATTTGGAAAAGCAAAAATAAACAAGCAGCATAATAAATGACTTTCCTCAGGGAGTAAATAAATAAAAAAAAACTGGATAAAAACAAGAACACTACCAACATCTAAATATACACATATTGTTTTTATGACAGTGTCTCCTTTATAAACCTTCACGGTCAATTCCAGCTGACCTTACAGGAAATACTGAAGTGTAATGAATGTCTTTTCAACTTTTCCAGACAATAAAACATTCATGACTGTGAACCACGGTATGTACAGTATGTTGTTTTAGGGCGAGATTATTTGCCTTGTGGCAATCCCACAACATGAGAATTTATAGTTCACTAATGAGTACATCACCTCATACACACTCACATCTATCCCACACCAGCACTTGACTTACGCTGTGACACTAGTTGTTGCCCCGCAGCAATGTTGAGTATATTCATAGGCAACATGTGCACGTGGGTATTTCTTATGTAGTATTTATGACTTCACTGCTATGTGAGATGAGTACCTTCACACATGTGAGAGATGGGCGAGAGGAGCCTATACACACTACACTGCACACATGCATGAATAGCACAAAAAGACCAACTGTGTATGTTTAGTACGTTTCATTGCAATTCCTGCAGTCAGAGTTGGATGTTGTTTTTATGTTAATGGAAATAATGAAAGTAACAAAATGTTTGTTACTTATATAGCAAAGGTCTTGGTGCTAGTAGAAGTTGGACATGAATCTCTGGGCTGTACTTTGTCACAGATTCTGGTCATAATTTGTTAGATAGACGGTGGACGGCTTCCACTTTAGTGGCCTCAGAACAGAGGTGGAAACCAAACCAAACCAAAAAACGAGCTTCCCTGAGTCCACATACATCCATGAGCACCCACTGGTGCTGGAATAACTGAGTCCAAACACAGTTCAAGGGGCCAACCATGCGGCCAGCGGTGGCGACGAGGAAACAGTTCAGGAGGCCGTCCATGACGGCAAGAATGTCCAGCCTGCGGCCTGGAAAGTGGCTGATGAGGCGCACATCGAGCAGGATGTGAACCAGTTGGCGGCGTGGCAGCCGCAGGACCAAACGAGGCAGGGCCAGACGAGGGCGAGGGAGCCTCGAATCAAGGGGCCGAGACGGGATCCCTGATGGATGGGGCCGAGAACAACGGTGAGGGATCCATGATGAATGGGGCCGAAAGCGTCGGCGAGGGATCTGTGATGGATGGAGCAGAGAGCGACAGAGTATCAGGGCCAGCAAGTGCGGAGACGAAGCGGAACCGGCAGGCACGGAACCGGCAGGCGCAGAGACCGCTGGCAGAGACAGCGGGATGCTGTCTCCAGCTGGCTTCTTAGCCTCCAGAGGTCCAGAGTCAGCTGAGAGCTGAAGCTCAGGCTCAGGGGAGGCCCTGGAGAGAGGAACTGTCTCTAAAAACATTCAGCACTTGAGGCGCAGCATTAATGTCATCCCACTGCGGAAAAGGAGAGGGTCAAAGCGAAGAATGAGGAAGCGATGTGTCCGATGGCAGAGCCGCAGCCAACGAGACTGGTGGCTGAGCTACGGCAGCTAACGGGACAGCAGGCCGAGCCGAAAGAACCTCTGGCAGGGCCGGTGGGCTGGGCCAATCAGGATGTGCAGAGCATGGACGTGCTGGCCAAGCAGAAGCAGCTGGTGGCCCCTTGGACCCTCCAGCAGAGACAGACGACTGAAGTGGTCCTTCGGACCCTCCAGCGAAAGCAGCAAGTGGCTGAAGCGGCAGCTCGGGCAGAGCGGGTCCCTCCGGCGCGCAGACCGGACTGCAAAAGTCAGTGAAATGGTGAAAATGTTGCAACTCCAAAAAACTCCCATTCACAGACCGTGACTCAACTCCTGTGAAAAATGTGCGCCGCACATAGGTTGGCCCTGGAAAATCCACACTCGTGAGGGTTTTCATACACATTAGTCTACAGTAGTGCTAAAGAGTTTGACGATTAGAATCCCGCGCTGCCTGGAGCTCAGCCACACTCCTAAATATATCGCTCCTGATGAGGGTAATCAGCTACAGCTGGCTGCGGGTGATGAGGTGTGGCTGCCTCCAGCACAGGAGCACTTCCGGGTCGCAATCCCTCTGGCAACCAAAACATCCGGGCAAACAGATACAACAAACAGGGACATGGAGAAACAGGAGAGACAACAGCACACAAAAAAAATACATAAGCCCTGGGTCCGTAGACCTTTCAGTAACTGCGTTAGTGAAAGGTTGCATGAAAATCCCCTGCAGGTTAGTGCAGGATAAACAGGTTAGTTTGCTGGACTGTGATGGATTGAACGTAAAGAACAGTGTGGGACTGGTGCACAGTGGCTGTGGTGGTCATGGTCAGAGTTGGGTTACATCAGGTGTAGCAGAGATTAATGTGATTTTTAGCTGATGACGTTCAGACTGATTCACTGAATTTCACTTTTATACCAACTTTTACCATCTAGTATGAACACATGTACTGTTGGTGTAGAATCAGGACAACTTACGAAACACATGTTACATCTTACTGAATTCAGATGTGTAAATCTATAAAGAGCAGTAGACCCCAGAGCAGCTGATCACAGCCCGTAGAAAATCTACTGGAGCTCTCAATAGAGATTATTGAGTTATTATTCTTTTGCCCATGCTAAGCCATTACTACAAATATTAGGGTTCCCCCACCTGCTGAATCCCACTTTAACCCCTGACTGTACTCATTTTCCTGTTTAGAGGCAACTTAACCCTCTACAATGTAGGCAACGGAAAATAGAGCTATTTATTTCTCTGCTCATGTACTTTACTGATTTGAGTTGAGTACAATTAGAATTTAAATATTAACCAAAGTAAAGTTTGTGTATGGGTCATACTTGATATGGATTATTTAAAGTATCCCCAAAAACAAAACTTTTTAGTTGGCTCTTTTTTGGTCTTACTGTTCTTTTCATTTCCATATCAAAAATATCAACAGATTTGTGTCCTGACCATCATCTGTTATGCAAATGTTGCTTGTTGCTGTTGCTAAATAATGCTATTTATGTATTTGATTCCTTTGTTTTGTATGTATTGTTTTTGTATTTCCTAACCCTTTGTTCCCATTTCTCTCCCATAGGTGGCGCTAAAGAGCACTCCATGCCAGTTCTCTTGACATCACCAAGACAAGCAGTGAACTGTCAAAATGAGATTTTTGCCCTAAACAAACATGTATGTATGCATAAACACCAGCTAAGTTCAGCTGATCAACTGGCCAGTGAGATTGGTTCGGTTTGGATCCACTGAATCAAACAGGAAGCTGAGAAAGTCTTCACTCCTTAATGAGGTGGTCTTTAGTGTGTGTGTGTGTGTGTGTGTGTGTGTGTGTGTGTGTGTGTGTGTGTGTGTGTGTGTGTGTGTGTGTGTGTGCAGGGGTCATGGGGCATACAAACACACATTTACCACCATGTATAAACAGACACATCTTCAGCCTCAACTCTGCCATCTGCTCTGTGTGGGAATGTGTCCTTGAATGTGAACACGTGCATGTATGAAAGGGTGTTTGGGCATGTTTGTATGCGTGCTTATGTTACACTTGTTTGGTGAGATAGATCTGTTTTCACGGTCACATTATTGAGTTACTTTTATAGCAAAAGAAAATCCCCACGTTGTAAAGTTTAGGTTGATGACTTGGTTTAAACATGCATATATGTAAACACATTGCAAACCCATAATAGCCTATGGACTGATGTCTATATGATGCAGTATGGATTTTCTGCAAAACTTTAAAGGATGATGCATCACTCCCGAGGACCTTACCTCAGTACCTATTTTCTGCTCTCTTACAGCTGCAGCAATTCTAGCTATGTCAGCAACACTAGCTAACATCAGCCAAAGGAAAGCTCCAAGCACAACATAACGTAGCACAAACTCTACAGTGGGCCAAAATGAAAAACTGTTGTGGCTTTGGATATTTTCATATTCATATATTTTCACATTGTATTGTTGTGAAACAGTTGAGTAGGTGATTAATTCCGGAAACAACCCGTGTGCAGCGATCCCAGTGGCACACTGTACTCACAGGAGCACCCAACATGTCTACATATGTCCAAATCTTCTGTTGCCTTAGAGATGGATCTACTGAGCCTGTGCTGACAGGTCAGATTTAGGACTCAATACTGACTGGCTCAACCTGAAGAAACTGCCTGCCACAACTTTGAAGAACCAGTCAGACAAACTTTACTTGTGCAGAAAGTTTAGTACAAAGAGTGTGCTGTGCAACACACAGGAACATTAAAAGACCAACGATCAGGTTTGATCAGGCGTTAAAGCCAAGCACAAGAAGACCAGCACCTGCTCTTCTCATGAAGCACACAGACCAGGGCGAATTCCACTGACTGCTGTGATCCACGACTGATTTCAGGGGTTAAACCCACGAGTGACAAAGAGGTTAAAGGGGCTTTCTGTGCTTTGATTTGATGCGATGCAGAGACAGATTGCAAAGGTTATCAAACCTGTAAAGTTCAAACACCACACAAGAGGGAATTTGAAATGTGCCGTTTTCAGAAATGTGGTTTTATAATTACACCTGTTTATTTTTTTAACCTAAATTCCTTCTTTATCTTCTCAGGATGCAGCTTTTAAAACATCACAGTCAGTGAAAGATCAGCTTCTGGTGTCCCACTGCATTGAGACATCAGAAGCTGTGCAGTTGAGGAGGTGAGGAATTACGTACATTTTCAGGAATACGGAAATAATTCAGAGGGAAATCATGTGCATCAGGTGGTTCTGATTAATCTGAACTAATATGTAAAATGACTGTGCACATTATTTTGAAAACATTTTCAGTAAAACAGCATGCTTTACTTGGTAAATCCAGGAATTGATTTAGAAAGGCAAATTTCTTCTTTTTACCGGCCACTGAAGAGGTTTATTAAGAGAACCTGAAACCTGTAGCAGGCACTGTCATCAACCACGACAAAGACACAATCAACTGTACTGAGCAGGGTGGATGAAGCCAGGAAATGAATAACAAAATGAAAACGGGACTTTGATTATCAAAAAGCTCCCAGAAAACATTGTGAGCGTAACTCCGTTTCTCCCACTAAGTCGTGGACTTTTCTGCAAACAGGCTCCACACGGTTTGAAAGATGTCTTATGATCCGTTGCATAGATAGCCATCCTTATTACAATGCTAAAAAGGAAAAAAAAATCCCCCCAAAAAACACACCATACGTGACTGAGCAAAGTTCCCCAAGCTCTTCCAGTGTACACATCTCCCGTTCCCTTCGGCCCCAAAACTTTGAGGTACTTTGAGGGCGAATTTCTCTGAGGCATCCCAATCAGCCTGGAGGAGAGAGCTGGGGAGGTGATGAATAAAAAATACAGTGGGAGTAGTAAAGCACTTTGTATTTTAAGCACTTGACTGACTCTTTTCAGCCTAGGCAGGTAAGGACTTCAGAGAGTTGCTCCAGGGATTTTTTTTTGTTTTCTGGAAAGTAAAGAAAGCTGCTGATGGACACAAAGGAGCTAAATGTAAGAGATTCTTATTATAATCATTTTACAGATTCCATCCTTGTTTTATCATGATCGGATGTGTCTGGGGTTTATGTACCACTGCATATTTTTGATGTACTCCCACTAATCACGGTTTCTATGTACAATGCACAAGCATGACTGTCCCCTAACTCTCTGTGTTCATACTGGGTTTACTCCGTCGCTCTGTCTTTCTTTGTTCCCTTGCACGTCCTCCCATGCGCACACATTGTTATATTTTTTCAGCTTACTCATTGAATGACTCATGGACTCCCTGTCCTCTTGCAGCCATATAAAATTATTGATTGACTTAACCCAGTGATATTTTTTTTCAGCTGAGCTTGAAGAAGTACCGTGTAGGTTTACAAGAAGTGTCAAACAGTAGGATGTAAACTCAGCAAACTCTCAGGAGTAGGAAGCTTTTCCATTTCCATCTAAGTTTGAGATGTCCTAGAAACGATCAGTATGGACAGAACACGCTTTCTAACATAATCTTCCCATTACTGTCATCGTTAATCTCTTTTTGTTCCACAAGCACGTGAAGAGTCCGGATGCTGTTACTAATCCATGACGGTTAAAACAGTTTCGACTCTGACCTGTGCCCGTTTTATGTTACACAATACAGCATTTCCCCAGGTTGACGTCAACGTTCTCTGATTTTATTAAAAGTGCGAATCGAGTGTGGAAAAACACAGAAATGGACGCGTTTTCAATATCGCTCAGCCTTTTCCAATTCCACTTTAGGTCGACATGCATTATTAAGAGCTGCATCTCTGTGAAAGTACCAGCGCAGTGTCGAATGAATAAATTGTGATGGCAAATAGGATGTGAGTGAGAACTGGGTCAGAACGACTCGGTACAATATGACTCAGCATTATCGCACATCTCTCCATTTCCTTACCCTCAACCCCCCCCCACCACCACCACTAAGCTCCCAGTGCCATACAAACACACTCAGTCCATTAAAACTTCCAAAGCCTCCATTTCCTACATTTAGATGCTCAGCGTGTAGCAGCCTCGCTCTCACCCTGCTGCAGCATGCAAACTGATCTGCTGTGAGGAGGGAGGAAAGAAAGCTACAGTCGATATTCATTTTCAATAAATCGAACTTTTCTTTGTTCCTACGTTTCTCTCCTACTCAGGCATAAAATTACATTCTCTTCGCTAACATGCTGTCACCATTTCAAACCTCTTTACAGTATTATAAGTGCCTTTATTTTCATCGCAGCGAGATGGGATTCCTTGGAGTGTTAATGCAAAACTGAACGCTACCCGGGGAGGCGACAGCCACACAGGACTTTGCTCTTTTTAGATCGGTTTCAACGGTTTGGATGTAGTGGACGCACTTCCCACATTCGCATTTTGGACTTTTCTAGAGGCCTCTGATTGCACTCTTGTTCTAAACGGTGCCACGCACTCAGTCACTGTCAACAGCCTCAGTTTCACAAGCTGAGCTGCTTCACAGCAGCAGGCAAAAATAGACCTCGAAGTGGCTGCTATCGGGGTGAAGTCTTTGACGAGATAATAAATGTCTGCTGGAGGAGATGATAAATGTCTCAGTGCTTTCTCCGTTCCCCCCAAGAGGACATCATGTGCCCACATCCTGTCATTTCAGGAGAGGCTCCAAGCTCATTCGCTGCTACTTCTTCTTCTTCTTTGAGAGAGAGAGAGAGAGAGAGAGCAGAGCAATCACTATTTTTATTGTCTGAGCAAAAAAAAACAGGCAACACTTCCATGATGACTTGTTCTGACTAAAATGCTTGCTGACTATGTGCGAGGTGTAAGGGGCAGCATCAACATCAAGTCTTTCCAAAATGCATCAGTAAGAGCTCTTATGTAATAAAAAAAACGATGACTATTACCCACACATGTACACTATCAATCGCAGTGATAGACTTTGGACAAGTGTATAATATATGCTGCTTAAAAACAAGTTTTTCTTCAACAAAAAGAACTTTACTATTATTAGGTTTAAAGTGTGGACTTGGCATCAAAGTCCCTCATTAGTTGGATGGACTTTTAAGGATCTGCTGCTAATGTCATGTTTGTTGATAACAGAGAACACCTTCAAAAATCTTGTGAAGTCTGTGTGTCACAAAATCAGTACACACCGACTCAAAATGAGACAGATAGTGTACTGTAATAATGTGGCTGGAAGTTAAACTTTGTGCATGTCGTGAGCACTGAAGTATTGACTCGTAACACTGTGTTATGCTTGTATATCAACATATGTAATTAATCTGGCAATATTATTATTTATGTCCCGTGCTTGGAGACACCTAATAGAAACAAAAAGTTCATTATGCGATGTATGTAATGATTTTAAATGAGGACTTGGTAAAGTTATTATTGGCCGGTGTTGTTATTACATACATATTACTCATTACTTATATTTAAAGTAATGCGGAACGTGGCTTAATTACTTGCCAGGGAAAGTCATTTGTTACACTACTCATTACATTACTTCCTTGTTACTCCGTAAAATGGAGTAAAACATATGTTGTCATAGTTACCAGTTAACAATATTAACCTGAGGCTACTGTCCCTCACACCAACACAAATCCCTATCCTAATGAGGACACACACAATCTTTCTTTTTAGTTTTTCTAAGCAGAAAACCGACAATCCAAAGCAAAGCTGAAAACCAGCGAGACTGCAAAGCGATCGCCATACTGATTACAAATGGACGATAGAAGCCTGACTGCTCATAACTGCCTTTGTTACTTGTTAAAGTTCACGCTCTAGCTGCTGATCTGGGGTCAGCGTGCACTCAGCTTTAAAGTCAACCTTTCTACTTTTGACTAGCTTTGCGTTAAATGGACTGCAGCTTACGTGGCACTTTTTGACTCTACTTGGGAATGCAAAGTGCTAAACACAATATGCCTCATTCATGCATTCACACAAACACCTTTTTCTAGCACTTTCTATCTAATCTACACACACAATCATCAGAACTCATAGTTGAATATCTTGCCCAAGGATACTGGCATACAGATTGGAGACTGGAGCCTTTTGATTAGCAGATGACCTGCTCTATCTCCTAAGCTACAGCCATCCCATTAGCATGGGTTCATCACTACAAGGGCATCGATATCACACACTCATGTCTGTTCTTATAATGAATATGTTTCAACTTCTTATCTATAAAACAGTGGTGTGCAAATGTCCTCTGACCTTCTACTCTGACCAAAATGAGGTGGAGTTAGTTAAAAAACACTTTTAGTTGAAAAACACTTTAAAACTATTTGTTTTGTTGACCTGTGGATGCCATGAATTAACTGCTGTTCAGCATCTTGGAAAAACACTTTCACAAGACAAGTTAGAGGAGTTCTCAAATCCTTGTCTGAACACTTGCCTCTGTCTGTATGTGCCAGTGTTTAGCACCGACTGCAAGAGCGCGCACACATAGATGCAGGAATGCAAAGACCAAGCGTGGGGTCACAATAATCAGATCTTTTTGTTTTTTTCTCTCCTTTTTTTAAAAGAGGCTTCACATGCTGTCCTTTTGTTGGCTTCTAATAATGCCTGCAATCTGGACAACAAAATAAAAGGAGGAGCGGGGGCAGGGGTGACATGCGGGTTGGGGGTGCGTGATTTTGTTTTGGGTAGAAAGACAGAGGCGGATGTGGCACTGACTATGAATTGCTTTAATTGCTTTTCTTGGCTGAGTGGGAGTAACTGATTGACTTCTGTGGTATGAAGCGGACAGACTTGCTTCTACAAGAGTGTGCAGTCATGCATTCGTGCATGTGTGCATTCGTGCATGTGTGCATTCGTGCATGTGTGCGCGTGTGTGCAACAGCAAGATCCCAGTGATTCTGCAGTATTTGGAGATCAGTTTTTGTCTGCTTGCATTTACAGCATATGCATGGATGGCTGCATGAGCACCAGTGTGTG
>VURO01005976.1:17150-29489 GCA_015108175.1 Pelvicachromis taeniatus
TAAAAATTTTATAATTTCTTAAAAAAAAAAAAAAAAAAAACATCAATGAATGAAAATGACACATTATTATTATTATTTATTTATTTTTTGAGTCGGTGTTTTTATGAATTTCGGAGGAAGGACATTTATGCATGTGGAATAGTTTGCACGCTTGAGTCCCAGCCCTGCGTGTGCGTGCGTGCGTGCGCAAACTGATGTCAGTCTGATGGAAGTTGGACAAAAAGCTCGGGGGAGGAGTTTAAACGGGGCTGTTGCAAGTGCAGGGAGGAGGAGTCTGCTCATTCAGCGGAGAGCCGAGCGCCTGCTGACAGAAGAGGAGGGCTTGGAGTTTGGAAAAGAGCGCTGTGAACGTTTGCGGATCGCAGCTTATTTTGAAAGGAGCGCATCTTATTGGGTCCGTGCGGGAGAAACGTCGAGCTCTGATGCTGCCTCCAGATCATGAGAGAAGCGCTCACCATGAAGTTCGCCTGGAAAACTAAGATGGTAAAAATCCAAGCGCAGACTCGCAGTCTCTGTTGTTTGTGGTCCGTGGGGGCAGAGTGGAAAAGGGGGGTTGGGGGGGGGGGGTGTTTGTTGTGGGGGGGGGGGGGGGGGGGGGGGGAAGGGGGGGGTGGGGGGGGGGTGAGTGTTTGTAGGCTTGGGAAAGTAGCGGATAACTGAGGGAGGAGGAGGGTGCGCGGGGAGGGAGGGTGCTGTTGTTTTTACCGCTGCGTAAAGATGTCGCGCTGAGCTCGAACCTGTGTGGACGTGGAGCTGGGTTCCGTGGTTAATGCTGAGAAATGTCCCCAACTGATGCTGCGGATCCAAACTTCTTCGTGAGTTTTTTTCTGGGGTCCACAGTAAAAAGCAGAGGGGGAACAACAGGCGAGGCCCCGGGGCCATCACAGCCCGTGCAGCTGTTTCCAGGCGAGCAGATCAGCGCCACTCTTCTTATCTCCGTTATTCTTCTCAACCAGCTGATGGGCTGATATTTGCGGAGAGAGAGTCATGTTTGTCCTCTGTGTGCAGCTTTTTGCAGGACCCCAGGTAGTGCAGAGTAAAGAGCTCACCTCCTGTTTGTCTCTGAAGTGAAGCAGGCTGGTCTCTGTGAACTCTGTTTTCTGACTGCTTGGATAACTTATTCTCTTACTGACTGCTTTCATTTGCATTTTTCATGGAGAAAACAACAACAAACAGCAAACTTGATGCACAAAGAGAACATAGCTTTAAAAAGAAAAAGAAAAAATCTGTCCAGCTTTCAGAAAGCAGCCCGTGTGTGCAGACTGTGAACTCAGCAGCCCGGCCAGCCAGCACAGAGACCTCCCGCTATTGTTTTGGGAGTGTGTGGACTGCATGACTCATACACTGATGTATTTATCTGTCTCTGTGCCAGCCAGCGGGCAGCAGCCAAAAAGAGAGAGGGAGAGAAACATGTTGCTGACCATAGGACAAGATGGAGAACAGCAGCATGGGATGGGCGTGCAGACATGTTTCGGATCCTCTGACTTGCAGTAATGCTGTCTGGTTTCATCTCTCAGAGTCGGTTCAAATCTTGTCTTTTTGTTTCTGCCTTTCTTTGAATTTCTGCCCTGCGTGTTTCTGTTCACAGCCAAGTAATGGCTGAGCGCCACTGTGCCTCCAGGACTGGCCATTGAACCTGCTAATGGCGACTTTGGCCCTTGATCTCTGTGTGGACTTTTTGGGGACGAGTAATCTTGGCGTCCGTTGCCTTTGTGTGAGGACTTGGCTGCGATGCTGCGTGCAGGCTGTTTATAGGCGCCCTTATCCTTCGATGGCTGTCCACTCCTTCTGTTTTCGTCTCCGTCTCCATGTGTTGGTGCCTGAGCCGGCCTCGGCCTCTGTTTGCATGCTCTGTCAGAGCAGCAGTTTGGGGTTTTGATTCCTCTCTGCTCCCTCTGTTTGTTTATGCGCTCTGCTGCCATCAGTGATTTACAACCAGCAGCAGACGCAGCACATTCGACTCCGTGGATCCTTTTAGTCTCAGTGTGGTTGTGACACTCATTTGTAATCAAGCACCGCTGACTTGTAGAAGCAGACAAACTGACAAACTCATATGTTCATAGAGGGGGGGGGGCACAATGTAAATATTACTGTGGAGGTGTTTATTCTGGAGACTTGGCCCATTCTGGCTCTTATCTACAACTTGGGTGAGCTCGGGGGGGGGGGAAAGCTGTTCAGCTCTGACTTCAGCTCCAGAGACACCGAAACATCATGAAAGAGATGGATTGGGAATAAAAGAGGGAGTAGAGACAGAGAGGAGGAGGGAGGGAGGCCTGGCAGGCTGCAGGGATGGGGGTTGGGGAGTTGGTCATTCTTGATGTTTTACTGCACTTCATTTCTTCTTCTTAGTTTTTTAAGCACTGCGGTTGTTTGTGTGTGTGTTTTTTCCGTTCCCTCCTCTTTTCTCATGCACAAAAATCACTTTCCCTTGTTAAACTACTGAAGTTACACTTGTGTAGGTCAGTGCTGCTGTCCTGATCTTTCTAATATTGCCACTGATATTATTCTTTCAGAGCTCGGTGCAGGACTGGGGGGAGGAAGTAGAGGACGGAGCCGTCTACAACGTGACGCTGAAGAGGGTCCAGATTCAGCAGGCGGCCAACAAGGGAGCGAGATGGCTGGGGGTGAGTAGGCCCTTCCAGATCTCCAAACAGTCATAGTTCAGACTCTAACAGTTAAAGCCTCCTTTCTGCACTCTCAGCTGCTGTAGAGGGAAAAAAAAAAGTGAATGTTTTTAAAGCAAACAATGTCCGGATTAGATTTTATCGTGTCCAGATGGCTTTTTTTGTTTAAAGCAGTCCAGTTATCTGTGTTCAGACTGCTGACCTTAAAAACGGCAAACCTAATCTGTATTGTCTGAAACGGCTTTTCTCTCAGCATTGTGCTCCACCGAGGCTCTTATTGTTTTAACGTTCGAGCTATAAATCTCCCAGTGGAGACAACACCTTTGAGCTGCCTGCTGAAAACGAACAGCTTCACCAGAGCCGGACCGTTTAGCCAAAGCATGTGATTTCCTGACTTTCCGAGCTGCCAACAAAGCTGCGCGTTCCCCTGCGCAGCGTGCGGTGTTTTGCAGAATGCTGGTGTGACACAGTTTCCCACAGTTGTGCATTTTTTCATTGAATATAAGGCATTGCCGTTTCCTCCACTGAGCTGCTTATGTCTCCGTAATAAGATGTTATGCAGTTCATTATTATGTTGCACAGAGGGGGCAATTACAAGCATTGTACTTAGTTTCTCTTGTGAGTTTTCCCAGAAAATGCTAAAGGATCTTCAGGATATTTTGTTTGTTAGCTTGTTTGCGTATGTGTGTCTGACATAAGGGATGAGAGCTGGCGCATAAAGAAGAATCCGATATCTGCTGCGAGCCTCCAACACTGCCTGGATGTATTGACAGTGGTGTAAGCCCAATTGGAGCTAATTAAAACAACATGGGTGTTTTATGCAGCGAGTAGAGCAGAACAAAGAGCGAGCTCCCGATGAGACGAGTATATTTACTATAAACAGTCAGCTGTACGTGAATAAAAGCAGCTCCAGTCAGCACAGTTTGAGGCGTGAGTGTGTGTGTAGTTGTGTGTATTGTGGCTGTGCCGTGGATCGCCTCGCACAGATAAATAATCAGACTTTTTGTGTGCTCCGAGTTGTTATCGGAGGGGAGAAGTTGGCTGTGCCGCCGTCCTCCTCTCTGTCTGGAGGGATGGTGGAGGAGGGGCCTCGCGGTGATTAAAAGCAGATTGGAGCGTTTCCTGTTGTAGCGTGCTAACTTCACCAAGGTCTCTCTCTCTCTCCGGGTCTTGTGCCACCCCTTACTCTCTCTCTCCCCGGCTGTTTTGCAACCACCCGTTCTGTTCTCCTCGTAGACACAATAGTCGGACACATCTGGAGAAATTCAAATTAAATATAGGTCAGCGTACTGTTTCCTCCATCCCGCTGACGTTTCGGGCCGTCGTTGTTTCTTTCCATTTCTTTCAGAGTTTTTCTATGACACTTTCTTCAAATGTATTGGTGAAAGGATTACAAGCACCAACCAGTCACAGAGGTCCAACAGTTTAAAAATGTATATGGCAGATGGGTGACAAATTAAAGGAAAAACCAGACCACTTCACTGAGGGGGTCTGGTAGCTCTGCTGCTGCTGTAGGGGCTGTTTGAGACGACTGAAAAGCTGTTCTGAGTTCATTCTGTCATCAAGCATTTCTGTTGGGCTTTTCCTGGAAGGCAAATCTGCACATCAAAGGGCACTCGGGGTCACTGATTGGGGATTTGTTATAAATCATGGTGTTTTTTGTTCCTGCAGTAGACGTATCCAGAGTTGTAAAATAGGTTTCATGTGGTTTTTGCTTAAACGTCTCATAATTTATATGTTCTTGTTTAGGCGGAAGGGGATCGCCTGCCTCCGGGCCACACGGTGAGCCAGCTGGAGACCTGCAAAATCCGAAGTATCCGTGCTGGAACGCTGGAGCGACTGGTGGAGACTTTACTGACGGCGTTCGGAGACAACGACCTCACCTACATGTCCATCTTTCTCTCCACCTACAGAGCCTTCGCGTGCACACAGACCGTACTGCAGCAGCTGCTCGACAGGTAGGCTGAAATGACACAATTGGAACTGAAAAATAATACTCTACCCGTTTGTTGTGGCGATTTTTAAAATGCATCGTCTTCTTACTTTCTGTGGCAGATATGGAAACATGGAAGAAAACGACGTTGGCGCTGACAGGTGCCACGGCTCTGAAACCACCGGCGCCATCAGAAAGTGAGCTGCAGTGTGACGTGCGCATCACTGTTTCTGCTCACCCGTGTTTCCAGCTCTCTAAAAGGTTTCCCGCTTCTCTCCACAGCACCTTGGCTTCGATCCTGCGTGCCTGGCTCGATCAGTGTCCCGAAGACTTCCAGGAGCCCCCAGATTACTCCTGTCTCCACAGGGTGATGGACTACCTGGGCAAGGCTCTTCCAGGCTCAGAGGCTCTCAGAAAGGCAGAGGGTCTGCTGGAGCAGCTGCAAGCCCAGGCCAGCATGGATGACACTGATGGTACCTCTATTTTCTTTTTATTTATTTATTTATTTAAGCTTTGCATGATTCACAATTTTAAAAATCTGTCTTTACCTTGCGTTGGGCCATCAAGCAGCCATTAAACCCCTCCCTTTAAGCTAACTTCCCTCTGATTGGCTGCCCCTCACAAACAGAGGATTTAAGGACCAGCTGGGTGGGGCGCATGACTATTGCCTCTCTGATGCTGATGTCAGTATTGTAAACTTTGACCATATTTAATGGGGATGCAGTGTTGTAAACTGGCAATGGCTCACATCACTGACTCCTGCATTCATTGGGAAAAGCACAGCAGGTCTCCTTTAAAATGTCTTCCTCCGTCGCTGAGAAACGATGCGTTATCTCAGATATGTCATTTATTTCATGTGCCTGTTTTGTTTATTTTCAGCTGGTTTCCACAGCAACCATTCATATAGCCTGGGGGAAGAGTACGAAGCGGAGATTGAGGTCCAGGAGGACTTCCTGTCGTTCGACGCCGACCTGGTGGCCGAGCAGCTGACCTACATGGATGCGGTAAGTGGAGGGAAATGATGTGGAAACAGGAGGGAAAGGTTACACCCTGTTTCTTCTGCGTCGCCTCACTAACATCGTACTCTTTGGGGGGTTTTCTCGGTGGGGCTTCAGGTGCTGTTTAAAAAGGTCGTACCCCATCATTGTCTGGGCTCTGTCTGGTCTCAGAGAGACAAGAAGCACAACAAGCACAGCGCTCCCACCATCCGTGCCACCATTACTCAGTTCAATGCTGTCGCAGCCTGCGTGGTCAACACTGTGCTGAAGCACAGACAGCTCAGGCCTCACGTCAGAGCGCGGATCATCCAGCGCTGGATAGACATCGCGCAGGTTGGCACAAGAAACAGACTCCCTCACGAACGCTTGGAATAAGTAAGAATGTCATCTGACTTATGGTCGTCTTTTAACAGGAGTGCAGAATACGGAAGAACTTCTCATCTCTGCGAGCCATTGTGTCGGCACTTCAGTCCAACCCTCTGTACAGACTGAAGAGAGTGTGGGCCTGCGTGCACAAGTAAGCCTCCGAACTCTCGGCTCTGCACATGAGCTCAGCTGGTTTTGATAGTAACGAGATCTCGCAGATTCTTGGTTGTGTTTTGCACGCGTTTTTTCGACGCTATGTTACTGACGCAAATCTGTGCTTGGTGCAGAGACAGTGTGCAGACATTCGAGGAGCTCTCCGACATTTTCTCGGACCATAACAACTACCTGACCAGCAGAGAGCTGCTCATGAGGGTGAGTGTGTTCATTTCGAATCTGATCACGTTTAGGAACGCTCAGTAACCATCTGTTATTCAAAATCCTGAAAACGCATGTACACCACATGGTTGGAACCAGAATTGGAGCCATTTTTTTGTTTGCCCCGCAGGAAGGCACATCAAAGTTTGCCAGTCTCGAGAGTTGCGCCAAAGAGCACCAGAAACGCACCCACAAGAGGCTCCAGCTGCAGAAGGAAATGGTGAGACAAACGCCGGCTGAAGCCACACAGCTCTTTTTACTCCATGTGCTACGCTTGCATTAAGCTTCCACTGTTATTATCATCGCCATCTGCCAAGAACAAAGTGTAAATAAAGATATGACTTTACTGCGGCATCTCACGGAATAATCAAACCATTTCTCCACAGGGAGCGATGCAGGGAACGATACCATACCTGGGGACTTTCCTCACCGACCTGACCATGCTGGATACGGCCCTGCCTGACCTAGTGGAGGTAAGAGCACCTGCTGATCATGTGTGCGAGTGTTTGAACATTTGAAAATCTATCTGTCAGAAAGTGGCGTGAGGATTTTTGTCGGTGCGTTTGTAGAGCGGCCTTACGCTGTTTGCATAAGCGGCCGTTGTTGCGTGACGTCTCGGCTCTGACGGCGTGCTCTTTGTCTTCCGCAGGGTGGTCTGATCAACTTTGAGAAGAGACGCAGGGTGAGTCTTCAGTCTGCCTCCTTTGACGTGATTATGGTCACTCGTGTGGTGTTTACTCTGAGCAACCTTCTTTGTGCCTCTGCAGGAGTTTGAGGTGATCGCTCAGATCAAGCTGCTCCAGTCGGCCTGTAACAGCTACTGTCTGACTGCAGACCCAGCTTTCCTGCGCTGGTTTAAGGGCCAGCCTCAGCTCAGTGACGAGGAAAGGTACACTCCTTACTCTGAATACTTTTTTTTTTTTTTCTCATTGGACCAAGATCTATGTGATAATGAGCAAATTAGTGCATGAGTCATGGTCTGCTGGATCCATTGTTCCCCCACAAATACATCAGAGCAGCTTTGTTCTGTCTTTTCTTATCGTCTCTCCCTGCTGATTTTCTCATTTCTTTAGTTCCTACTGATCTGTTGTACTTGTTGTTTTGCTCTGTGAGCTCTTTTTTTTGTCACTCTGCTCTTCCTGAAACCACTACATACTTGGTTTGGCTTTTATGTTGAAGGTTCACTGTTAATGCTCTTTCTTGCAGCTATGCCTTGTCTTGTGAGATTGAAGGTCTCGGTGACGGCAGTCCGACGTTACCCAAACCTCGAAAAAGCATGGTGAAGAGGCTCAGCTTGTAAGTGCATTAAGAAAGGAGACATTTTTAGAAGCTTGTAAAGATGAGTGCTGTTTTTGAATCTGAAGTGAAGTCCAGAGTAGAATGAGGAAATGAAACTGCTGGGACTTTTTTTTTTTAAAGTTTTATCATCTAACAGCTCGCTTGATTTTCTGTTCAGGCTTTTTCTTGGAACAGACAGTAATTCGGCCAGTTCTCCTGTCAGAGAGACGCCACGCTCGCCCCCTACTGGCAGCTCCGGAGAGAGCATGGACTCGGTCAGCGTGTCCTCCAGTGACTCCGGCAGTCCGTCGGACAGCGAGGGACTGGCCACCCCGACTCACACCTCAGATTCCCAGCAAAACAAGGTGGGTGACAAAGCCACCGGCCTGAAGTGCTGTGCACTAAAATATTTCAAAGTACACAACTTTATTAAAAACGAGTCAATTCCTTTTTTTTTTCTTTTTTTTTTTATTGGATTAACATTTTACACATATAAAGTTGCACATGAGAATGAACAATTATTCTAATGGTTGAGGGTTCACTGGCCACTTCATTAGGTACGCCTTTTCCTTCAGAACTAGTGCAATTCTTCGTGGCACAGATTGAACGCGGTGCTGGAAACACTGTTCATCACACAGCTGCTGCATCCATGATCTGACTCTCCCGTTCCCTCGCGTCCTAAAGGTGCTCTGTCTGGTAACTGTGGAGGTCATTTGAGAACAGCGTTATGTTCCATAAACCAGTTTGAGATGATTTGAGCGTTGTGACTCAAACAATGCTCAGTTGGTGTTCAGGGGCCCAGAGTGTGCCCACACCGGCAGGTACGCTGATACGGCAGGATCGTGTCATGCTTGCGTGGTGTTCTGACCTTGTGTGAACTGTAGCCTCAGTCCCCTGTTCTTAGCTGACTGGAGCGGCACCCGGTGTGGTCTTCTGCTCCTGTAGCCCATCTCCTACAACAAGCATTCAAAGATGCTCTTCTGCAGATCATGGTTGTAATGAGTGGAGTTCCTGTAGCCTTTCTTCAGCTTGAAGCAGATGGTCGTGTGGAAAAATACCAGGAGATCAGCTGTCTCACAATCCGCTAAGTTACTACCATGTGATTGGCTGATTAAACGGGCAGTTAATGGGCGCGCTTATAAGCTAGATTTAACTCTTTTGACACAAGACAAGACACAAAATTAAGTAAATGTTGGAGCTACTGTCAGATGATAATGAATCTTAATAATAAATTGAATGAAAAGTAAAAATAAATGTTGTTTGTCCTTGTGAACCCCAGCTATCAGAATCATCCTCCTGCACTTCACTCCACTCTATGGACACAAACTCCTCGACAGCCAGCGTCTCCATGATTCCTACGTCTCCCTCCTTCCCCGGACCTTCCTGTATGCACCGACGCTCCATCTCCCTCACACCCCTGTCTTCCCCGAGTCAGACTCTCGCCTATAACACCCAGGCCCAGGACGCCTGCATCATAAGAGTCAGTCTGGAACACGGCAACGGGAATCTGTACAAGAGCATACTGGTGAATAAATACTGATGCGTCTGCTAAAGATTTATATTTTCACAGTTTATGTTAAATCTAACTTAATCTAATCTGTCCCACAAACAGCTGACCAATCAGGATAAGACCCCAGCTGTCATCGCTAGGGCAATGGCAAAGCACAACCTGGAGGTGGAGCCAGAGGAAGGATACGAGCTGGTGCAGGTCATCTCAGAGGAGAGAGGTAAAACATTGACTTGTGCATGCATACCTTTTCATTATTCATAGCTTCAGTCTTACGCTTCATCACAGTCAGTCTAAGACACAGAATCAGATTTGCAGTGAGAGCAGTAAGCTGACATGCTGTCTAAAAACACAATGTTTTTACATTTTCATGTAAAATAATCTTTATTTTTTCACTGTGATCAGCTGTTTTCAGGCTTTGTGACCCACCCTGCCCTCTGTACTGTTGTGATGACATCACAGGTTGTAAGGTTTACCTGGCTCTTGTCTTGCTCTTCATTTCTTCCAGAACTGGTGATTCCAGACAACGCTAACGTTTTCTACGCCATGAACACGTCGGCGAACTTTGACTTCCTGCTGCGGGTGCGGGGCTCGGCAGGTCGGCCCGTGCAGCTGCGTAGCCACTGCAGTTCCACGCTCCCGCGGACCCAGCATCGCTCGAGCCTCTCGCTTAGACTGAGCAAAGTCACATTGTGACCCTGCCCTGTCACCTCTAACCCAGGGCGAGACACGACAGAGGGTGGACATATAAATGAATGAGAAGCTCAGAGGGAGCTTTCAGACTGAACTGTGCCATCCCTCGCCCAGCCTTAACATGAACCTTGGATGTGGCTTAAACTGCTAATGCCTGTGACAGAGTGAAACAGTGACCCCAAGTGGCCTGGACTCTTTACTACAACAGATATTTTTTGCACATGTTATGGGAGCACCAACCTCCTGACCTCCAACAGTATTCTGATATTGAATGAACTCCTTTATGTCTTGTGACGTATGTGTAGCTCAAGCTTTACCTTTCTCCTAATAGAAGAGTGCTGACTGCAGAGACGGAAGATGGAGCAGTGAAAGAAGGAGAAGCAGACTGTTGCCTTTGTTCATGAGTGAATGGACCTCTAACAGTATTCTGAATGATATTAATAATTGACAGAAGCTGTGATGCCTTTGGTTTCCCTAGTCAGACAGCTATGTCTGGCTTGTGTGTGTGCGTGTGCGTGTGCGTGCGTGCGTGTTCTGCCTCATATTGTGAGCTGAGTGACGAATGCAGCGTTTTGTGCATTCTGATTGGTTCCAGTACTTGGTTTTATCAAGTCCTCTGCAAACGTTGAATTGCCTTACCTGCCCAATGTTTTGGGTGTAAAGAGTATTTGGGATTCTTTCTAATCTAGAGAGACTCTCAGCTCGACAGAAAAAACGAATTGTACAATAACAAAAAGGATAAAGCAGAGTATCGTACTGAAATGGAAAGTATTTGTACCTCTTTGCCCTTCATTATATGAACTATAGAGTTGCACTTGACAGTTGGTAGCAGATGCCAATGGGATGTGAATATGGGAGAGTGAGCAAACTGCCACGTTAAGTAGTTTGCTCCCTCTTCACTAAATGAGTTTCTTTTTTGTCGTTTTGTTGCTTTTTCTATGCTTTTGTAACACAGTTCAGGCCACACATGTATACCAGACTGGAGCATTGCTAACATACATGCTAATTGTGTCAGGGTGTCATAGATGTGTCGGGATACTTCATTTCATTTAACGCCGTAAACGCCCATCTGTTCATCTGTTTCAACACACGTCGGAAGCCTTCACGTTTTCACTCCACTGCAGATAAAAACCGAACGTCAACGTGAAAATGTTCTCATTAATTCAGCTTCGGTGTTTGTTCTCCACTGCCAAAGACTCTGAATAAATAAATTATTATCACTCTTCTGACTCATTGCCTGTCGTGTTTATTGACTTTATTATCCGTAAGGCCTAAGGAAGCGTCGCATCTGTATTTTCACCCTTGTGCAGTGGCAGATCAGGTGCTCCGCTCTGTTAGTACTGACATTGCTGCTCTGGACTGCTGCTACTGCTCTGGGAGATAAAGTGTGGGTCTCGGACATGGACACAAGAGGGACAGCCGTGCCCATGGCAGGCTCACCGAGGTCCTACATCGTCATAGTCATATCTGAAAGACTATGTTTGCTCATAGGACTAGGAACTGAGTGAGCAATGGGGCAGAATAATCCCCACACTCAGGTAGAGGGTTGGGTAGTCTACCCCATCCCTCATAGAGACAATTTGAAATAAAGCAAATGGTTATACTGTTTAAACGTTGTTTGTAGCTGCACCAAATAGTTCAGAATTGTGCACTTATGCTTAGTGTTCAGAGTTGTATACTTTAAGAGTTTATTTTTGGACATTCTGAGAATGTCTGGGTTTGAAACCAAATGAGTTCAGTAAACAAGCTGTTACTAAAGCACAAGGCAGTAGCAGGGGTCACCAACCTTTTTGAAAGTGAGAGATACTTCTTGGGTACCGATTAATGTGAAGGGCTACCAGTTTGACACACACTTCTGAAATAACAGATTTCCTCAATTTAACTTTAATAATTAATGATATTCATCTATGTAAAGACACTGATTATGGCAACTGTTTCCGTGGAGACCAGCTAGCGCTGATCTAATATTTAATAATACATTTTTTTATATATTATCTCTAACAAATTGATACCAATGCAATTGTGATTTCAAAAAAATGGCAACAAAAAATAAAAATAGATGTAGCTTACTAGTAAGTTGTTATAGTGAGCTATTTTTAGAACAGGCCCACGGGCTACTCATATGGTCCTTGCGGGCTACCTGGTGCCTGCGGGAACCATGTTGGTGGCCCGTACTTTAAAGCGTGCGGGTCTAATCTGTTTCTTGGTTATATCCCAGCATCACATCCTATTTAGCAGGGGGGATGTAGTATCAGGTAAATGTTAAGAGGTAGGAACGTTTGTGCGGGGTGTGTTTAGAGGGGGAGAGTTTTCAATAAAGCACTCTTGGGAGTAATGGCGCGTCTAATGTGTCTGTGTGAGTTATGCCTCCAGTCATATAACATTCATGATCTCCATTAACAGAACACAATCCAGCCCCAGATAAGTGGAAGAAAATGGATGGATTCGGTGAGAAAACGCTGAATATTTTAGATTAAAATGCGGACGCAGCCTAAAAATCATTTCTGTTGGGCACTCACATTTTCACAGCACCATTTCATTTCATGGATGCTGATGAACTGCACT
>VURO01005977.1:3884-29753 GCA_015108175.1 Pelvicachromis taeniatus
CATGGTCACCCCCCCCCCCCCCCCCCCCCCCCCCCCGTCCTTCAACCATTACACAGACACAAATAGAAACGTTTGTTCCATACTCTAATACAGGCTCTCTAATATTACCCACTGATGCAAAGTTATAGTAAAGAAAGAAGAAAAAAAAATAATTGCACATGTGTATTTGGCATAAATATAAGATTATTTGCTATCAGGACAGTCTGAATTAGTTTACTAAATATTCTCATTGGTTTTCGAATGTTAAGATTAAGTAAAAGTACAAAGTAGATAATAGTAGATAATAGAAGAAAGCTGTATATGCGTGGTGATTATAGATACAGAGAGAAGATTACACTAAGGTATTTGTTCAATAATAATAATCTGGATTGTTGATAGAAATACTTCATTAGAATATTTGGTCATTCAGTAATCTTGAGGGGTTGGGGGGGGGGGGGGGGTGCTAAAAAATATTTTTTTTTGGTAAGGGGGGGGGGGGGGGGGGGGGGGGTGTCAATATCAATATTGTACTAAGGTGCTGTTGATGAGAAGTTAATAAACATAATATCAAATTATATTATTTTACATTATGAAAGACTTTTTCTAACTGCAGTGTCGGTTTATGTCGATCTGTAGGAAAGCTAAATGATGAAAATGAAATCATTATACTGCATTCGGATGTCTGGAAGTTGTCATTGAACTTTTTTATAATCGGTTAGCTCTACTTTATATTGCTCGCATGCAGTCCAACTAGCGATTTGATTAAGAAGGATTTATATATTAGAAAAGGTAACAAGGTGAAAAAAAAGTATTTGTACAAAACAAAAAGATAGTCTAATAAAATATATGAATATACTATATTTCTGCTACACATAAAACATGTGGACAGGCAAAATATCCAGAAGGGAACAGCTAAATAAGCTTAGCCTAAGTAATTGAAATTAAAGTTACTATGCATTTACTGTGCCACACTTAAAAAATAAACAAAAACATTTCTTCAACAGTAAATAGACATTAAATCTATAAATAAAAGAAAATGCATATTATAATGCATACTCTATTTCTCTTCCATAGTTTCATAGAATAGATTTTCTTTACTTGGAATAACAAACTGCTCCCTAACCGTACAAGCCTTGTGTTTTCTGTCCATTTTCCTACTGGCCAAATAGTCACTATTTCATAAGTAAATGTCATGCTCTGGTAAAAATCAGTCGCTATCAAAGAGTAACCAGTAATTTCGCAGACCATCAATTTTGGAGTTACATTCATCAAAAATGATGCCCAGAGAGGCAGAATTATTCTGTCAATCACAGCTTCAATAAGACAGGCTTTCGTGTGGCCACATTGTTTTTTTTTAGTAACAAGAAGAAGCCACTCTCTTTTGCTTTGCTTTTTGTGGTCCTCCTCTTCGTGAATGGTGAAATCAAACTGTTGACAGTCATCAGTATTAGGAAAGCATGGGAAACAATTATTTACCATCAAGGAACACGATGGGTACATGAAAGCAGCAATAGAAGAAAACAAACAGAGTTTAATATTCAGCTGTCATTACTAAAACACTAAGGGATCGTGTATTAATCTTACAATTCACAGTAGACAATAGTGTTTTTAAAATGTTCACTTAGGCGCAGCTTTAAATCACTGAATCAACCCGCTGCTGCGGACTGGGTCATTTAAGAAAAAGAAAAAAATCAATCCTTTAAAAAATAAATCATACTGTGCTTTAAACAAAGTATTAAAAATAAACAACTGTGACATTATTCAGAGAATTAGGTCTCAAAGCACCGCCGTTTATCAAGTAGACACAATACATTCTTATAAATGAACACAATCAGTGTGTCTTAATTTTAATCAACAACCGTAAGAGTTCAAAACAGAGTGATGACTTCAAACGCTCACACTACATTAATAAGACACATATGTGTACAGTATGTTTGCAGGTGTGCTGTTGCGTTCTAAACTGACATAAACCAATTTGTCTAAACTGCATATCGGCTCAGGCACTTGTTTGGGTCATAAAAAATAGAATGGAGAAGGACTCCCTCTCATATTTAATGGACAGGTCATATCATCTAATTTTGCTCATTAATGCCCTCTTGAGCATTACAGGACGCTTCATTCATTCTGTGTCTTACATGGAGCAAACTGCTTGACTCGGTTAATTTTCTAGGAACAGAAAAGGCGTATTACTGTGAATGGAGCACTATTGCTTTGATCTTAGAGATTTAATGTCCTTCACTTTCTTTCAGGAAAAAGGCTTTGTGTGTCTCTGTGTTAGAAGCTGGACTCAGGGACTGTCTTTTTGCGCCCCAGTGAGGTTGTGCTGTAACGAGTCCTCTGCAAGGTGCCATGAGATGCTTTGTCGCTTGTCAGACTGCGTGATGGCGCTGGCGTTGTTGACATCCCATTACGGTGCAAAGATGCTGTTCTGCGCACGCTCTGCTCTGCTTTAGTTGGGATGCTGGTGGAGCTCTGGGAGCGTTTGATTTCAGCTGTTTTGCGTCCCACCTTACCGTTTGCCAGCTCATTAACCACATGGCCTGAGCTTTTGGACTTGCCTCGTTCTACTCCGGTTCGGCCTCCTGCAGCTCCATTGGACAGCGACGGCCTCGACAAGGTCCTTCTGCTCTCTTCTTCAACCACTGCCCTCCCTGGCTCATCCTCAGTGGGTTTCCTTGAATCTTTATCCTTCTTCAGAAAGTTACCTTTAAAGAAGGACAGTAGACCATCGTGGCTCTTAGGCATGTCTGCTTTCTTGTTCTTAGAGTTTTCTTCTTGTGTGCCATGGTGTTCCCTATCAGCCCTGTCTCCCTTTTGTCTTCTCAGAGTTCCATCTTGGAGGCTGGGTGTGCTGTAGCTTGGCTGAACTCCAGTACTGGATCTCCGTTTTGTCTCAGTATCCTGTGAAGATTTGGAGGAGCTCTGTTTCCTTCCATCCTTCCTCCTGGTAAGGGTGTTAGTGCTAGAGCTGCTCCTGATATTCACTGTGCTCTCATCCTTTGCCTGGCTCCCCTTGTTACGTCTCAGACTAGCTGCTTTATCTGATGGCCACTTCTGGCCCTCTGGGACCTTTAGAAATGGGGGCTCCTCCCCCGTCTTACCCACACAACTTATACTTCCAACACTGGACGAACGAACATTGGCTGCACCACGGCTCTTAGCAGCTTCCTTTGTGCTGCGTGGTTCATTCATTAATGTTACTATTGGATCCTTTGTGCACCGGGGACGCCGGCCAGATTCCAAGTACTGTACCAGTTCTACAGGGGCAGGATCAGGTTCAGGGGGAGGGACTGGGTCAGGTTTTCGTCTGTCCTTGGAACCAAAGGACCAGCGCATCGGAAACACGCTGCTTAAGGTATCCTTGTTTTTGCTGGGGGCTCTAAGGCTCATGCTGCGCCCCTGAAGTCCTCTGACAAATGGCCTCTTCTCAAATCCACCTGGCATTTATGTAGAGAGGAAAATATTTTCAGGCTTTAAATAAAAACCAAATACGTTTAGACAAATTATTAATCTGTTGACGGCAGTGGTCCTTTTACCTCTTTCGTCTTTGAAGCCATTGTCCAGGAAGACTGGAGACTCTGGAGAGTCAGGTAAGGAAGACGGACAGGTGGTGGATGTATGAGACACCAGACTGCCTCTCTTACTGTCCCCCGTCAGCCTAATTAGCCAGTGGTCTGACACTGATGAACTTGTGGAGCCTGTGACACAGAGAGATTTGAGAGGAGGGACATAAAGAAAACTCCACTGATTTAACTTTGCACACATGGCTACCTATAGCTGCTGTATGTCTATTGGCTCTTTTACTCAGGAGTTTTGAATTATTCATCATTTCTGGCAAAAGTAGGCGAGTGAAAAAGTAGGGGGGGGGGGGGGGGGAGTAAAGAGTAAAGTAAAGTAAAGAGGAACTAAAGAGAGCAAACACTAATGTTAAATGAAATCCATCCATAATGACATTACAAAAAAAACTTGATAATTAAATTTACAATGTGTCAAGAACAAACATTTATCTGCAAAATAAATCACATTAGGCACATTTGCCAGGACCAGTGATGATCAATGTCTTTTTCAAGAAATATTTTAATAAAACCTGCCTCTCAAAGAAGGTCCTGATTAAGGCCCAGTAAATCTTTTGAAATGCAAGTCACACTTATTTCACCAAGAAATGTAATATTGATTGAACAGGTAGTTATCCAACTATAACAGCAATTCAGCAACTCTCAAATAGCTCACTTTTACAAAGATAACCGGCCATGTTGGCTATATTAGATCTTTACATATACTTTCACATAGTGTTGACTCATAGAGAATTTCAGGAATTAATGTCAGATTGTTTTTCTGAAACACTCTAAAATAAGACAGTACATGATCAGATAAAAAAAAAGTTTCTCAGACGCCTTGAAATAAGAATGAATGACAGTTCAAGCTGTCAAAGCAATGTGAACAGCAGACAGGCATTTCTTAGTTCTTTGCTACCATTTGCAAATATTTTACCAAGTAAGCTATTTAGACAAATTACTAAATTTAGAGTACTATTAAGTACTGGTTGCATATGCCTTTGGGATATAAATAGAACATGATTTATCTCTGTTAACTAGTTTTACTCTGCAGACTGTGCTGGAATCATTTTATCATGCAAGTAAACATTTTCAGAATGTTACAACTTTTGACCATATGAGCTGTAGATGGGGAAGTAAGTATGTTTAGTGGTACAGCAAGGCAACAAAATATAGGAAGAGGAATACGAGTACTTAGGATAGTTTGTCCTTCATTACAATGCAAAGGAGAGCATTAGGTTTAAGGTCATTGACAATCTGCAGCCAGTGGATCGATCCAGTGATTTTCTGCAATGTTTTTTTCTATGTGGAGTTACTGTAACATATTCTCCCTGTGTCTGTTGTAGGTTTTCTCCAAATGATCTAGCTTTTTCTTACAATCCAAAGACATGCATGTTAGGTTAACAGCCATAGGTGTCAATGTGAGCATGAGAGGCCGTCTGTCTCTCTGCGTTAGATTTGCAACAGACTGGCAGCCTATCCAATGTGTACCTTGCCTTTCACTCTGAGTTAGCTGGGATAGGTTTCAACCCTCCCATGAACATGGACAAGGAAAATTAATTAATGGATTCTACATAATTTTATTTTGTGCCGTGCTGTATAAAGTTGAGTTTTTCTCATAAAACGTTTTGCTCTGGACAATCAAGCGAAAAGCAAAGTGACATTGCTACAGATGCTTTGAGTTTGAGGTTACAGAGGAGCTGGCAGCAAAGTATGCTTTGCATATGTGCATATTTTAATAGGGCTGAAATGGGGCTGACTAGCAGGTGTTACAGCCAACAGCCTAAATCTGACAGAGAAAAATGTTGGACATTTGAAGTGGACGCAAGATCTATGTTTTCTCTATGTCTCTTTACAATATATAGTTGTGGTTTGGTGCAATATATAAATAAAACTGAATTGAAAAATTGAAAGATTATATAACTGAAATGAACCAAGTGCTGTACTGTATTATACACCAAGAGGTGATGTGTAAATTATTGCTAAAAATTAACCACGATGTTCATGTTGTAACTAAAATACCTAACTTGATAAAGGTAGATTTGTTGCAGTTTTGGAGCAGTATAAGTATAAGTAGGCTACCACAAAGCAGTCATATGGCTCAGCCTGGGTATAGTGCTAAAAACTGTTTGGGACCTGAGAGCAGCTTTTGTGAGAAGACGGACAAGAACATTCCAGATCTCTCAGATGAAGAATGGAGGCAGGTCTTGCATTTGCTGTTGATGTGACTCCACTAACGAGTGAACGAAATATCAAACTGCAAGGCAGGGGTCTATTTGAACAAAAATTGCATAACCTTATGAAAGCTTTCATTAGAAAGTTGCAGTTTCTTTCAATATAACTGGAGAGTCACATTCTTGCTCACATGCCAGCAGTGAAGATATTTGTTTTGCTTTGGAGCTACCTTTATATTTGAACAAAAATTCTCAGTGATAAAGTTTAGCAAGATAAACACGAAACAGTAACTAAAAAATTGCAGATGAGGTAATTAAATTACAAGCAAATAGCAAAATAAGAAAAACTTCTTGCCTTGGAATCATTGTCCTGTTTTTATATCCAATTTCTACCAAACTTTAATTTTCAAAGAGATGGCCTTACGTTTGACTCTAGAACACTTCTTATATAGTGAAGCTCATGGTTGACTCATTGACTGTAACATGTCTAGGTCCTGCTCTATTTGGATTTTCATCAAATGTGGCAGTGGAAATTATGGCATAACATCTCCACTTTTGTCTCATTTGTCCAAAAGACATTGTTCCAGACGTCTTGTGGTTTGCTCAGATGCAGTTTTCCAAGCGTTCTTTTGCAATCTTTCCAAACAAGTCAAGCTTGTTCAGTCTTTATGTAATTGTACTGTCATGAACTTTAATATTTAATATGTTTACTGACATCTGTAGAAACTGAGAAATAACTCTTGGGTTTTCTGCACTGCATGGTCAGACCTTGGGGCGAATTTCCAGCAACATCCAGTTCTGGGATGATTGGCAGCTGTCTTGAATGCTTTGCACTTGTGAATAATCTTTCTTGCTGTAGAATGATGGATTTCAAATTGTACGGAAATGGCCTTATAGCCCTTCCCAAACTGATAGGCAGCAACAATTGCTTTATGTAAGATCAATGCTGATGTCTTTCCCCCTTGGCATCATGTTAACACACCATATTTGAAACACAGGGCAGTGGGGTTGATAATAAAGCACTAATGCAAAGCAACATATCTGTTTACCATCTACAGCCTCTGCAACCAACAAGTATCTGACACTGGCTTAAAATGATGTCATACCACACTTATCTCCAAACTTTCTCTGACCTTCCTCATTATTGAATGCTTCTTTGTTCTCTATTTAAATTGTAGGAGCTAAGGGCTAAAGACAGGAGACACAACTTGAATATTTAGAAAAAAGGCCCAAAGTACTTTCACTTGACATCCTTTGTTGTACACATGCTCTTCTAAGCACTTTGTGACTGTTCTCTAATGTGTGTCTTTCTCTTATTTTTGTATGCATTTCTCTTGTTTTATATATATATATCCCTGTTCCCCAGTTTACTATTTATTCCTGATTTCTACTATTTAAATTTTATTCGGGTGTGGAGTACACACTATTTTGTTGTAAATGTGCAATGAAAAAAAATAAAGGGCTAGTCTATTTTATTCTAATAAAGTTAGAGGGACATAAAAGTGAGCATTGAAATGTCTGTGTTTGTTTGTATGATCGGAGTCTGACAGACTTACTCAAAACATAAGACATTAAGCCATTATTTGTTTATTATGGTATTAATAAATAACCCATAATTTTTTAAGCCTCAGTTCAATGCAGTTCAATTCCAATTTTATTTTCATTTATACAATGCCAAATCATAATAACTGTTGCCTCAAGGTGCTTAAACCCCAAAGGATAGACAAGACAATGGCTTCTACAAGAGGACAAATTATCATGATAGACGATGATAGACAAAATTTTAGGAAAGAACAATAAAGTGTCTTATTAAGGTCTTGGGCCACCATGTGCTACCACAACAAATTCAATGTGCTGTGGTTCATTATACAAGTGTCTGAACTCAGTTTCAGGGATGGAACGTCATCATTCAAAGAGTTCTCCTACAGTTCAGCTGCGATGAGATCTGGTGCCTGTACAGACCAAGAACATGATTCGAATAACTTTCAAACTTATCACACCAGTTAGATTCCTCTCCTATTAGACGTGATCAAAGGTCATCTCTCAGAACAGTTCTCTAATGATTTTCAATTAACCCAAACCACCCTTACAAAATGCCTCCAAAGTATAACAGGGCTACTGGACTGAACTCACAATTTTGAATATGGACACGATGAACAAAGACCACTTGGGAGTACTACATACAGTATAGTACAGACTCTATCCAGTCATGTGAAAAACAAGGCACAGCTGGTGATTGGGCATCTTGTAGGACCACCTTTAGCAGCAATAGTTTGAAAATTATTGCAGAATATTTTTTGGTCCACTCTTCTTTGCAAAACTGCTTAGTTCATTGAGGTTTGTGGGCATTTGTTTATGCATAGCTCCCTTAAGGCCCTGCTACAACATTTCAATTGGTTCGAGGTGCGGACTTGATGATAATTACGCAAATACATTTGATTAGCAGCACCTGGCTGCTACTTATCCTCTTAATTTCTGTAGAAGCATTAAAAGTGTACTTAGTCCTGTGAAAACTGTCTTTTTCATTTGATTGTATGTGCAGACAATTTGTGTAGCATTAAAAAAAACTGTCTTTTTGACTTGTGTGTCAGGGCGCCACATATAAATAAGGTAATCGCTGGTTATTTGGATTTGTAAAAGGCAATGTGAGACTACATAAAGATAAAGTCTGATATTATAATGATTTTAGGCATTCTGTCATTTGTAGTAAGTGTATGCCCGTCAGTGAGCTGCCATGGCAAAAGGTTTCATCTGCACAGAATTATTACTACTATGTTGTCTGACTTTTAGCGCTTAACACACCCTTACCAGTGACATGCGGTTCATTCATCTCAGTTTAATAATTATATTTCCAGTAAAAAAAAGTATATTTCCAGGAAAAAAAAAAAGGAAAAAAAAAAGAGTCAAATAACTGACTTGAGAACATTTTGGATGAGTTCTCTTTTTTTCTTTTTTTCAGTCTGACAGAGCACTTTGTCCCTGCTGCAACATACCTGAATAAAACTAGTAGGTCGTTAGCTAAACTCTATAAAACGTGACTGCATGCTGAGGTGGCAATTCAGCCGTTTGATTGATGTTACATGGTGCAATAAAACTACTTTTAGGAGTATATTTTTCCAAACACTTACATTTACTTGAGTAGGCATGTCAAGTCAAGTTCTATAGCCTTGTTAATGACCTACTATTTTTATTCAGCTGAGTTGCAGGGACAGATGTAATAGTTTCAGGACACCGGCCCTCGAGGACTGGAGTTTGACACCTCTGGTCTTCTGTGTTTGTACCAGCATGTTCAGCTCTGAACTTACTTCAAAGGTTGAAAGACCTCAGTATCAAAGCAACTCACAAAAGATGCAAGTCAGTGAGGCAGGAGTGCAAAGATAGGAGGTATGTATTAGGGAAAAAAGCTCTTTTTGCATAATTTATAGTCATGGGATTGACAGCTGATTTCTTCACGTCAGTTTCTACTTGATATGCTCAGAGCCGTCTTACATAAATATCTGATTACAACGCCAACTTTTTTAAAAACATTTTCCTCTCTTACAGTGAAAAAGGAAGAAGAGAAATCACTCATGTCTCACTTTTGATTAATTAGTGATTACAGTTGTGCTTTATTGTAGGACGCATGCTTGAGACTACAGAGAGTGTAATTATCTTACTGTGTTTCTTACAAGTTGTTTGTTGTTAATTACTTTTTGAGGAACAAAATCATTATTATTCTTCATCCCCCCCAAACCACCACCATCATTTATGGAGTCTCCCTCTTGTAAAAAGTCAATTTAAATGTAAATAAACTTTTGCTGTGCAAACATTTTGCATCTATTCAATGCATATTTCATGACTGAACGCGTTCAGCAAACACGAGATGTGTTAGTTTGCATTGACTATGTGGTGCCTGGTGTATGTGTAAAAGAATAGTCTCACCTGATACGCTCAGATATATCAGATACAGTATTAGACCTGTGTGCTTGTTGCTGACTGATCACAGTGAAGCAGGCAGCACAGATATTTTTCTGACCTTGAAAACCATCATTGCCTAAGTTAGGTATGTTTAAAGTACAGACATTAAATGACTATTTACCATTTTTAGGACCTTTGCAAAACAATCACAAGCTCTTATATACTTTCAGCTATCTGGTTTGCTTGTTATTTCACAGCATACCTCTGACGGAGCTTCTGGCTGACCACGGGGGAATGGTGTTTCGTCTCTGGTAGAAAAGGATGTAAGCGCCCCTTGTGCACACTTCCTCGTCTTGCACCAGGTCTACGCTGCTGTCATCGTAGCTATACCACTGACCATCCACTGAATTCCTACAGTAAGCTGAAATAAAAAAGAGACAAGGATAAATAAAGGACAATTCGCAGCGTTTCCACTATTCTGTTTTTCTTGCAGAACTGTTATCAGAAAATTGCATGTGGAGATGAACTCATTTTTTCCCTAAAATGCATTGCCTTGGGAGTTCCATAGCACATAACCACTTTGCTGCCTGTAAATACAGTGTACATAGAAAAGCTTCACATTTAAATGTGAATTGTATTTTCCTTCACTGCAGAGAGTGTTGACAGTGTATGTTGCCACTCCTGGACACATGGAGTTGCTCTAAAGCTACAGTTTCTTGTTGTTTAGGTGCCATTCTGTTATTTTTTTCATTCCGGTGAAATAAGATCTATTTCTGCAAATTAGGTACGAGTCTTCAATTTTATTGTTATATTTCAAATGTAAATTGATTTATCGCAGAGCTCTCCAGATTAAATGGTTTGTATGTAATTGTTTTGTATTGATTGTAATCAAATGTGCATGCCAGTTATTGAAATTTTTAATGAAAATAAAGATTAAAAAATAAATCAAATAAAAAGTTTTCCTGCTAAGGCAACAACTTGGATTGGGCAATATACCATAAAATCAGGAACTGCCTTTATTTAAAGTATTTAAAGTAATATTCAAAAAGTAATTCAAAATGCAATTTTATGCAGAATTCAAAAACTCTTTGGTTCTGAAACAAAAGTGCAATATCAGCACAAAATAATGTTTATATTCAACAACTTCAAAAAAAAAACCTAGTTGTATAATGGGGCCTTTTATACTTAAAGCAGAACATAAATAGACATCCAGAGTGGAAAGCAGTGCAAATAAATGCAAACATGGCTTCTCATGACACTCATCTTTAATCACATGGATGTAAGTTGTTTCTATCACATTTAACTTGAGACTGAATTTTGTGTCATTTCTATACAAAACTTAACGCAAGTAAAACGTGTTTTTCTAAAAAAAAAAAATTTAAAACCATGAATCTGTTCAGCCTGCAACTCTGCTTTTTGTAAAAGTCTATCCATCGTACGGTCAGACGTAGCAATGACAACGCACAGACGTCCGAGCTCCATATATCGGTTGTTAAGCTTAACGTGGGAATGCTTTACCAACATTCAGAGATGAACTTACACACTTGCTTTACTTTGCTGGGATAGCTATCCCAGAGACATTTGTAGCGAGGCTCCAAATGCTTTTAGTGTGAAGTAACTCCAGACCGCCATCAGGTCTGGCACACCACAGCTGCTCTATCACGTGACACATACTGTTCTGACTTGCTAAGGTCATGAGCTGGGTTACGCCATGTCACAAGTTTTGTGAGGTGCTTTTGTGACATTTAAAGGATTGGATTACATTTTTTATTTCTCCCCAATATCCAATCCAGTAATTTAGGTCAGGATCGGGCCGATACTGCATATCGGATCGGTCCATTTCTAAGCAAGAGTATAGAACTTGACTCTATTGCTGAAGTGTGAGCCCCTAACCCTACTCAATAAAATTAAGTAAATGTAAGTGTTTGGAAAAATGTACTTGTAAAAGTACTTTTATTGCTCCGTGTTCCTTCAATCATGAGCTGCTGTAACATGAATCAAATGGCTGAATATTCAGGTGTGTTGCAACAGGGACATATGGAAAAGTTGCAGGACACTGGCCCTCGAGGACTGGAGTTCGACACCCCTGATTTAAGTGCTTGTGTAATGTACATTGTGTTTTCTTTTCTGATTCTTTTGATGGTATTCAGTCTCCCGCTGTTAAAATGAAATATTGGAGACTTTATTTTTGTTGTCAGTGAGCAAACTTACAAATTCAGCAGGGAAATTAAGGAATGAATTAAAAAAAACAAACCAAAACATTGAGTTGAAGTGGGAGCAACCCATTAGTAAAACAACATCAGTCTTATCAGACAGACGTAGCTTGATAATCCTCCACATACTGACAGTATAAATGGCTGCTTGGGCAGTACCTGAAATTGGAAATCCATCACACATTTAGGGACTCACTTAACTGTTTGCAATTACTGTGCACAGGACTATTGGGATGAACCACAGTTCACTAATCTGAGGACAGTAGAGACCCAGACTGCTGGAGGGTTGTATCTAAACATTTTATTTAAAATTAAAACACTAAGCAGCCCAGAGCAATTTACTCCGCTGAGGTACTGAGTATGACAGATGGGTCTCTCAAAGCTGATTGGTCAAAAACATCTACTAAAGAAGGTGTAACTCAGTGTTGCATGTTCCTCTTGTCATTCATAGATCTGAACTCTCATTCGAAATGAAAAATGGTCTCCCTTGTGGAATTAGCATTTTAGCTGAATCTGGCATAGTCCTTGTTGCAACACACACACACACACACACACGCGCGCACACACGCGCACACACGCGCACACACACACATTTTCATCTCTTAGTGAGGACATCTAATTGACATAATGCTTTCCCTAGCCACTTTCCCAACCATCAAAAATGAATGCCTAACCCTAAACCTCAGCCTAAACCCAACCTAATTGTAATCCTGACATTAAAACCACATTTTGAGCCTCAAAAGTGCCATCAAACTCGTGGGGACGAGCATTTTGTCCCCATAAGTGACTGTTGGTCTCCACAAGTATAGTGGCATGCCAATTTTCTGTCCTCACAAAGATGTCTAAACATGTTCGCAAGCACTCACGCACGCACGCACACGCACACACACACACACACGCACAGAGATATACATACTATGTATATATCTATATTATGCAGTAACTTCATCTGTCTGGATGTGCTTACTGCTTGACAGAAGAGTGTGTCTGAAAAGCAATAAGACGACGCCATCGTTGCATACCAGTATAATGTCCTCCATGCATTCCTCCGTGATGGTTGCACACAGCATAAAGATCATACAGGTATTCGTGAGGAAGCATCATGTCAGCAGCTTGGTGTGGCTGGCCTGAGTGCTGTTTCCAGGAAGGTGGTGATGGCCCCATATTCAGGTTCTTCATGCTCTGGCTTCTCTTCACTACATGAGGTGCCATGTCCAGACCAGTTAGAGGGAAACGCACGAGGGTTGACAGCTTGTTCCTTCGCTCTCCAACCTGTTTCAAAAATCATTATTCATGTATACAGTCCATACACCGCTGTTTCTGAAAATATTCAGAACCATTATATTTGCACATTTTTCTGCTTCAAATACTTGAAAGGTGAAGTACAGTATAGTTCAAAACAGTCTTATATAGTATTTTACAAGAGGCGATAAGGAGTTATGGTTGCATCCAGCCTGCCACTCAGTCTAATGACAGAAGAAAAAGAGAAAGCTCTGCTGAGAGATCATAATTTCTTTGTTGGCAAAGTTTTGGCAAGTGACAAATGAAGCTTTTCTATAGAAGTACATTTTCTTCTTTTGCAATTCCCACTAGTAATGTGTCAATTACTACTTTTGCCTATTGGCAAAGGCTTGACTGATTCTATATCCACTCTTTTGCTGTGTTCTCTCCTCAACCACAGATATGCAGAAAAATAGACACCTAAAAGTTATTCTGATGTCCATTTGTTCTAAAATTAAATGAAAGCAGGGCTAAGACTGGAAATGATGTTGACTGGAACACCAGGGACCCTATCGAGAGAAACGTATGACTTATTGATTTATAAAGCATTGTGTTGATTATAGTTACAATGGAAAACCAAATTTTCATTTCCTTAGAGATATGTTGTGTCAAGAAAGTGATTTAAGGGCACCTGTGACAAGCAGACTGACGTTCACAGGGTATACACCAGTGTACACGCCAGTGTACACAGTAATATGGCTCAACAATCACCTTTCAACATGAGAGTGACGAAAAGCCTTCAGGCAAGAAAATGGTCAAGTAGCTTTAGAGCAAGTGGAGACTGTTCTGAGTGGTGCAGTGATTGAATTTGTCAACATAACATCTGCCGACCAATTCACACATGCAAGACTGGCAGAAAGAATGCGAGAAAATGCCTCAAGTCAAACTTAGAGATTACAGAATTTGGAGTTTGAACATTTTTTTAAGAGATTTCAGCTTTTGGTATGTAATTTATTTGAAATTTTTTTTAAAAAATTTGATATTTTTGTTTCTCTGTTATTTTAGAGTAAACCTTGAGGCACATTGAGGTAAAGGTTGTTGTTTCTAAATTCCACTAAATGGAATTGAACAGACCAAAACATACGGGAAAAGCTGTTCAGGAGCTTTTTGAAAGTAAAACTAGTACTTGTAATGACCAGGTCTGTCACCTGATCACACTGAGCAGGATTTAAGTGGCTGAGAACAAAGTTAAAAACAGAACAGCTCATGAGCAAACTACTTAAATCAACTGCAGTAAAAGGTAGACCTAGATTTAGATTCACAAAGCTCTACAACAACAACTGAATATGGAGGTAAATATTACTCTGTTAGGAGTCGGATCATCTACAAAAAGATTAAAAAGTAAAACTAGCAAATAGCTGCCAAATTAATTAAACTGCAAATAAATAAAGACAAGCTATTTGCATAGGTCAAAGAGACATAAATGTAACTGGAAATATAAATTCTGCCTTTACTTACTGTCAGTTTTATTCCAGAGGCTCTTTAGAAGTAACCAGAATCAGAAAAAAAAAAAAGTTTTAGGTCAGTAAAAGAAGTGCCCAGCAGTTTTCTCTTACATGATTGTGATTCAGTATGGATTTCTTTATTCAAATCACTTTTTAGTATAGAAGCTCTCCTACTGAGATTGGATCCTTATCATGATGGAAGGCCCCACATAACCCCTAACCTTAGAAATTGTGCTGTGCAGATTACCAGCTCTGGTCTCTGATGCTAAGCTGGTGCTTGGCACGCAGTTCGACAGACTGATTGACTGAATTCTAATGCAGAGACTAAGAAAACATAGAAAAGGTGCGTCAGTCAGGAACTCCAAAATCAGGATCTGATACTAGAGTTTTTGAAGAAAGAGTCTCATGTAGCGAGGTGATCGGTAGGGCTTAACTCATTGGGCCTTTGCTCTTTTGGCTTCTTTCTTTCCAAGCAAACTGCAAAATACTGAAGTCTGACTTTTTGTCCTTGGCTGTGGGCAAGAGCTGTGGTGTCTGCAACACAGCCCACATATCCTACTTCCCTTTGTACGTGGGATAACAAAAGAGTTTGAAATTACAGAGGAACGGGCAGCACAACAGGGAGTGATTTGTTCATGGAGGCAAGTACCTGCTTTGATAGAAAACGTGATACACTGACAGGTGTTACAACTGATGTTCGTCCAAATCTGACATGGAAAAATGTTGGATTTTTGAAGTGGATGAAGGATAAAATGACTGAAATTAACCCATAATTGGTATTTTGGCATTGTATTATACACCAAGAGGTGCTGTGTAAGTCAGAACACAAAAATGAACCATGTTGTTGATGTTATAACTAAAATAGTTTATTGGGGAACATATACCACACAGGTGTCAGGTGGCTCAGGATGGGCAAAGTGTTAAAAAGGCAAAAATTCAACAATTTTGTGAGACAAAAGGCAAGGTCATCCAGAACTGTCAGATGCATAATGGAAAGCAGATCCTGCATTTGCTGTTGATGTCACTATCCTTCATGTTTCCACCTCAGACACTGAACCTGACTTTAATGCAATGGTTCAAGCCAAAAACAGACTTGATCTCTTTCACTGAACAAGAAGAAAGAACTGAAAACGTCACATGAATTCATTAAGCTACAAGTAAAATAGTACTACAGTATATTCTACAAAGTATAATAAAGTTTAAAAACTTTGAAATGTAGCCAAAACATGCACATGTTGCTCACAATTGTTTTGGGGAATATTGATTAAATTGATTAATTCTCTTAAAATATTGGTTTTTAACTATACCCGTTTTAGATTTTCATTGCCTAATTGCAACATCTACTCTCATCAGTAGCAGTCTATATGGACATAAGAGAAATGTTGAGCATAATTGAGTCCAGCTTATTGGTGCAGCCCTCCACAGCAGTCCCAGTCTCTCAGCATTCAACACCTGTTCCAAGTAAGACCCATCATCATGGAGAGGAATTATTATGTTCAGCAAGGCGGTAATAAGCACTAATGTAAAATGTAACAGCACTACACTCAGAGGAGTCAGTGTGCAGAACAAATGAAGTAAAAAAAAAAAATCACATCAATACATAACCACTTATAGCTCTTTAAAAAATAATAAATTGTATGAATATAGGAAAAGTTCCTCTCTGTCACTGAGCTGTCTCATTGTATTCTAATAAAACCTAATCTAAATGTTTAAGAGTAACCCAAGCTGAAAGCATTCATATTAAGGTTTGTTGTGTTTGACTTCTACACAGTATGTAAATTAAAAATGTCATATCCTGAGAAACGAAGAACAAAAAGGATCTTTCAGTTTAACTTTTTTTGTGATTTGTGCGTCCACTACAGAGGACATAAATGAATGATCACATCTGGAAGTGAAAGGATCTTCAGGTATGTTCATGTTTTTGGCATTAATACTATACGCGCTATGTGGCCCCCAGGGCCCCAAGCATTATGAAAATGATTGATCAGTGTTAAACCATGTTAAAACATGTTAGTTAATGTAACAGCGACACTGCCGGCTCCTGGTCAGTCACTTTGCATCAGACTGTGATGAGAAAAAGATCTTTTATGCTTTTAAGCTCCCATCGGCTTGGCATTGTTGTCATCGTGACTTAAACTTGTCCTGACCAGGGCCATTGAAAAAAAAAGTGATGTCTTAAAAAAGACTAAATTGGTTAAGTAAAGGTTAACAAACGCTACCATTTTGTTAACACAAACCAGTTTGGTCCAGTTTCTCCAAAACACAGGCATTTCAGATCAGGGGACATCGCTTGCTAGCTCTGCTGGAAAACGAGATGTCTTCCTAGTGTGGCGAGGAAAACATCTCATTGTTATGCATACTGGCAACATGTCCAAGCATAAATATAGTGGTATTACCATGTTACTAAAAAGATTATAGTGAACCAATTACAAATAAAGGGTGGCACGCTATGACCTTACAGTGTTAGGCATAGCAAACATAGCTGCTGCAACAAAATACTGACAACTTACAATGTGTTCATTAAAACTCAAAGAAGGAAATATCTAAAGAAAAAGGCAGAGTTCACCAGAACCAGGCATATAAGGGCATACTAATGAGTGTCCTGTGAAAGCAGCTGCTAAGGGTTTGTCTCAATGGTTTTTCAAATGTTTATTTACAGGCAGAAGCACAAGCCAATAAAGTCAAAAGCTAATTTCTACCTTTAGCCCCTGAGCAAACGTCACTAGTGATGAGTCAGTTATGGCAAAAAGGGAAGGTTTAGGGAACATTTTAACCCGGTCATAGCAAGAGATTCAGTACAACTGTAACTGGTGTGCATGATCTCAGCCTGGGAAATTAGAAAGGACACTTGGTAACAATTTGGAGTGTAAATGGCCTACACACTCTAACGCCTGTGCAGAATTACTATGAAATTGCAGTACAGAGATGGGTACTTCTTTGAGAGAGTACTGGGAAGCTATCATGTGAACAGATGGGGAAAAAAACAAAATAATAAGAGACTCCAGCAGAAAGCAAAAAGGAGAAAACAGTGTTCTACCTGATTATACCGAGTGTGGGGGAAAATGTGTCCTGGCATACATAGAGATGGAGTGAAAAGAATTTCTAAACATGGCGGAAACATGTGAAGGAGCAATCCTAAAAGCATATATCGGTATATCTGAGGCTGAAAAAGCCTGTGGCTGATTACTAATTCTTCTTTCATCCACTCCCTTTATGTATCAGCCTCCATCTTGCCCCACGTCTTCTGTAACACCAACCCTTTGCATGTCCTCCTTCAGTTTTCATTTGTTTTTTTCCCGCACTGACGTACAACATCAGAATGTTTCATAAAGAGTGGTTAGAAAGTACCAGCAATTAATTTGTGTGGCACATTTGCTTTCATCTTAGTTGTGTTCACTTCCCTTCTTTCATGTTCTTCCTTTCAGTAAACAGTCAGAATTCATAAAAGCACCACTTTTTAACTTTTTGCGTTTCCATGGCTATAGACAGAGTTTAGTTGAGGAAGAAAATGTTTGAATCCTTTTTAATTTTCCAGACTGAGATCTCTCAGGTTATTAAAGAACTTCACGGTGGCAAGGTAATGGGGTGTGGGGGATTTACACCGATACTACGTGTTTGGAATAATGCATGCATGAAGACCAGAGAAAGGTTGGGTGGTCGTTTTAAAGAAGGAGGCTTGAAGGCATGCTTCAATGACTGTGACATGGTGCTTGTCTAGCTCACTAAAGAGGAAAGGGTGTTAGAAAGAAGCTTGTTGTGTATAGTTTTTTTTCAGGCTGTTGAGGATCTTTCAGTTTCTTTTTGGATACTGACTGCTTTTTTTTTCTCATTATCATTCCAGTCCTTGCCTTTTGGTTTGTGTAAGCACTGACCTATGACTCATTCAAGCATGAAAGACCTGTTGCTACTGATTTTCAATCCATACCATACATTTCTCCCTGTTTCCCTTTCCTAAGAATGGTTTCTTGACAACTGCTCTTCGACTGAGACCATTTGTGATTAGGCTTCGATCAACCGCAGGCCTAGATGCATCACTGCATCCATCCTTCTTCTTAATGACTTGACTTCGCTTTTTTTTTTTTTTAGGCCTGCTACTTTTGTCTTTTTTCCTCAGGTTGTCTTGTTCCCCTGCACACCATGATGAGATATCCTTTAAGTTTTCAGTTACCGGTAATAGCTCTTTAGGAATAACCTTATTGGTGCAAAAACACCGTTCTATCTCGGTCAAACTTTGTTTTGCAGTGTTCATAGATTAAATTAAAGCAAAAGAAACAAATTGTGCTTGTTTGTGACAGGCTGGTAGTAACAAAGTGCTAAAATACATAAATAAAATTGGTTCTTTGCTAAATTGTCTGCTATGTGTAGACATACAACTGGTTTATGCCTTGAGTTAAGTGCCTTTTCATGCTTGAATGACTCATAGGTCAGTGTTAAGTGGCTTAACAAAAACAAACAATAACGCAGTCCTCTGAAGATGGTCAGGTACAGGGAACGCTCTGGGACTTTTATACTCTTGCAAAAATCAATCCATAAACTGCCAGTTTTATTCTCTTTAATATCCGATCCAACACTGGGCCAGCAAGAGAAACTGTAAGCACAATAATGAGTTTATTCATTTGTAATTTGTAGTTGTTAAAGCAAGTGTATTATCAAAAACATGTTTTCATATACCCATCATAGTCAGAGAAACATTTAATTCTTACTCTTCACAGATATTGAGCTGCTCTTTGACAGAGAGGTTGTCTTTTTCAATGACTGTTCACAAATGGCTCGTCCACAGAATTCATCTGGCTTTCCTTTCTTGTTTGCTGCGGTGCTTTTGAAATCATTAAAGGCTACATTTCTTTACACTCAAAGTCATTTTTTCATTCAGTATTTCAGGAAACAGATTTTCTTTAACTGAGCCATAAAAAAGATCTTCTCTTATCCTGACAAACTGCATTCTTGTTAAAGCAAATCCTTTAGACAGCTGTGGTTTCTTTATAAGACTGTTCATATAACTAGTTGTTAATTGGAAATTACACGTACAATCTTTTTCTGCAGCATTCCACAGAATTGTTGTGGTCTTTAACTTCAGTCTTTTTGCACTGAAGTTGTGTTAAATGTAATCTGCAAATCGTTAAACGAGACTGAACACACAAAACTCTGACTTTTAAATAATTATTTCAATTCATTTTACAAAAAAATTGTAAATTGATGCAATGTTGAATCACTTTAATTTCAGTCATTTCAAACGGGTGTATTCAGTGTTTTCCCTGCTCCTTTATATTCACCAATATAAAGGAGCTATTATCTGCAGAGTCAGATGATAGCTGCTCAGGTGTTTGTTACTACCAGAGACATCGTTTAAATAAATGGGGTTATTTTGATGACTGTAGTTGTAATGTAATAATCATGATGAAAGGTACTTGTCTTCACTTGACACCACTTTGAAGCTGGCCTACCTGACGGAAGCGCTTGAGATGGAGGATCAGTATGTCTGGCAGAGTCCACAGGCTCATCTTCACCATGCCCTGTTGAAGCTGCTTACAGTGGGGGCACTTCCAGGCATCATCTGGTGCAAGCTGGAATCGATATTTACATCAGTTAGGTGCATGGTTACATAAATAAAACAGGTGATATTAATCTATTTTTCATTCGCTTTTCCAAGATCAAAAGACAAAAGCTCGCCAGATTAATGTTTTTATGCATAATGATGCCTGATTGCATGAAAGCTTTTTAAATTAAAGTCTTGTCCTCGTTCCACATAAAGGTCGAACAATTTTGTCCCCTTTTCCCTTCCTTTGGCGGATTGCAGTCACTGGATAAATTGACTGGATTTCTATAGCACATTTCTCATCTTATTGACCACTAAAAGTGCTCTACTCATTCACAAAGCTCTTCATATAATGTGTCAAAATACCCCCCGAACACACACAGAGATGATACATGAGCAATTTTGAGGTACATTTGACATGCAGACTAAAGGACCCATTGATTTAAAAAAGTACACCAACCCTCCAATTACTGATAAATCTATTCTACTGTCTATTCTACCTTGAAATACACTTTCATTAGTTCACCATATTCGGATGCATCAAATGCGTGGGATTTTTCTCTTCTTGCTTTATGGTTTAGAGATCTATGCCGCAGACTGGGAAATCTAAAGAATAAAGTGAAAGGGTCACTTGTTTGTGACTGACAACTCAAAGATTGCTTGGGCCTCGGAAATATGGATTTCACAGAGGAAAAATGCCATTAGCTGCATCTGCAGTAAAAATGGACAACTTCACAAAAATTATTATATAAATAAAGACTTTAGGCTAAAAAATGTCCTGTGCACACGCGCTGTCAATTAATCCTACTACAACTGTCTTATGGCTATAAATGGCAAAACCTAACATTTACAGTTGCTATGGTTACTTGCAGGTTTTGAAAGGGAGACAATAAGTCAGTGCTGCCCACTAGGACTTTGTGTCTTGTTTTTAAAAAAGCAAAGCCTCTCTCACAAAAGTGCAGCACAACATGTTTAGATTCTCTTCCATAAAGAAAAGCTACGGTATGTGTCCCTTTCACACACTGTTGCCCTTTGTGCTGCAAGTCTGATTGTGGGTTACACTTCCTATAATAATAACTGACCAGATAAATAATACCTGCCAAGAAACTGCAAACGCTAATCAAATCTGGTACAACGTGCCCATTCTCTGCCTGGCTTTTGTGCAGGGCCTCTTACAAACAAATAAAGCTACAGTTGGAGACGGGGTGTGGTTTGTGGCTCCGCAGAGGGAGAAGAGATGGGGCAGGTGGTTCTGAGTTCAGTGCTAGCTGAGATTGTTACAAATTGTCCAATCGCACTCCCCTATTCATGTAGTAGCACTCCTGAACCAGAGGGAGAGGAGTTTGGAGTGAGAAGAACAACTGGAGGCTTATGAAAAGATGCGCTCAACAGTCGAGGTGCACATGAAACGAGCGCTGCACAAACAAATAATTAGCCATGGAAACAACTGTCTGCCTGTAGCGTCGGGACCCACGGTGGATCAAACTTGTTACAAGTACTTATTCTGTGAGTTCCCAAAGAGAGAAATTACTCTTGAATGGCAGTGTCCACTGAGGCATAGGCAGCACGATTGCTATGCTACTGTGTGCGTCGATGTGTGTGCGCATGTACGACTACCTTTGTAAAGACTGGCTTTGGTTTTAAACCTTGGGATGAAGGATTTTGTGATGAAGTGGATAAGTTCTAACCAAGATTCATAGAAATGAATCCCTTAATTGTCTCACAGGGGGAAATTACTTCTCTGCATTTGACCCATTCACTCACTGAAGCAGTGGGCTGCACCAAACCAGGTGCCCGGGGAGCAGTGTAGAGATGGTACCTTGGTCAGGGGTACCTGAGGGGAAAACGGTTCAGTGGATTCGAACCCCCGACCTTCTGATCCTGAGGCGAGCACTCTACCTACTGAGCAATCTCCTCCTCTTGTGTGTTTTTTTTCTGACAGCTTCAGAGGGTTAAGACTGGCCTTTAGGGTAAAGGTTTCGATTCAGAATGAGATAATAAGAGAATAAAAAAACAAAACCATAAAGGAGATTTTAAGATGCACATCTTGTTACTGCAGTGGGAAAAACTATTCTGCGTTTCTTTACAGTTTGTATAGATGATGTGCTGTTTAAAAAACAAGGACACAGTTACTATTGTTAGTACTGAGATTATACTGACATTTTGCTCTCGATATAACATGTGTTGCCCCATAAACACAAGCAATGACAAGAATTGGAGTCTACATAACAAACACGCCTGATTACAGGACTGCCAAAAAAATATTTACAAGCTGCCAACCTGTCATGAACTTTGAGGAGTTAGCGTTAAAGGACAAAAACAAAAAGGATTAAAAAAAATTTCATCTTTGGTGCTCAGTGACCAAGGCTGCATATAAAATGTCACAGAACAAAACACACATCAAAATACAAATTGTCAGTTTCTAAGAAGAGCCTTTGCTGCTAAACCTTTGTTAATCTAAAATAACCCAGCAGCTTAAAAGAAAAAGAAGAACAAAACAAAAAAACTATTACCTTGATTTTCTTAAATTACAAAAACACTTTCACTTTCCAAGAAATGGAGAACCGTTAGGTGAGGCAGGCATTTTTACCTGACTACAAGATGTGACAAGGTCTTCTGCTCATTAACATTTGTGATTTTCATCATTGATCACTCAGCCACAATCCTCATTAAGTTCACGATTTTTCTTATCTTTTATTTGTGTCCAATTTAACAAACAAGGACAGAGAAGGGGTGTAGTGCACTTTAGTAAATCAACAATGTTCACTAATTTAAAAATGAATAAAATCTACAATAGACACATTTGAGCAACAGTATTGCCTGTATTTTGGAAATACAGTGCCAACTCTGTTTATGGAGAAGTCCACCGCATTGGGTTCACTCAGTGTTTTTATATATCGATTTCTTTATCTGCCAGTCAGATGAGGAGACCAATGAGACTCCTGTCTGCAGTTACAAAGCATTTCGTTTTGCACTCAGGATGACCTGAAACTAATGACTGTGCCCATAATTCAAAATTCAATAATCTTGATATTTATAATTGAGTGATTGTATAGTTTAGTGCTATTTCTTACATTTGTAAACTCTGTAACATATTGTATTATTTAAACAGTTTAGTCTGTTACTGTCTTGGAGCAACTGTAACCCACATTATTTCCTTTGGGATTAATAAAGTATTCTGATTCTGATAAACTAATCAGGAAAGTGTTTACTGAGGTCACAGAAAAAGGAAAGCTGTGGGCCATTTCCCTGTAGTCTTCTATTCAACCTGAAGCTTTAATACAACCAGAGGAGGCGCCACCTGCTGGCTGTTAGAAAGAATGCAGGCTTAAGGCATTGTGTTTTTCAGACCTGCAAGCATGAACATGTTTATATATCTATATTCACTACTCCCAAATCCTGTATGAGCGGTCATTTTGGACACCGCTGTAACAGTTTTCCAAATCATTTTGTGGGGATAGATGTAAGCTGTAACATGTTGATAAGCGAGCCTAACAAAAATGATTTACCAGCTGCCAGCTTGTTGTTTTTGTCCTTTAACTCCAGCCTTACAGACGCTGGAAGAAAAGATTTTGTTTTCAGAGAAACTATTTGCAATCACTGTGCTTAGTAAGATTATAATTCTATATGCTTCTGTATATTTAAACATGAGAGTCATATTCATAATCTAAAACAAAAAAGACCATAATTTTATTCAATTTCTCCTCTTTTTTGCTTTGTTTTGTGTTCTCACCTTCCTTTGGTTTGTTTCCTTGTTTCTTTTGTTGTGTTAACGTTTGTGAATTGTACACACTAACACTGTCATCTCCCACTCTCCCAGCTCCACACCAGTCACCGTGCATGCGTGCTCATGCATGCCAGCGTGCTAGATACGCTGAGGCCTTGTACTATGCTGAACTAAAGTTTATTCGTCACATGTTGGGTTTTCAGCTTTCACAGCTGTTAGTTTTGGACCAGCCATCTCATCACCTGGTTGCCCAACAACGTTTCTGCTCTTCAGTAATTCTTCAGCAGCATTCACTTGCCTGCTCATCACACCTTTCCTCCAACATTAGTGCTCTCTACCTGCACAGCTCTATATACCCTCAGCAGACTTTCCCTGCATGTTCCATCTTCAAAGACCTATCTTATCCACACCAACATTTTTTTTTCTTCAAATTTTCATATCAGGAAGAAAAAGGGGAATAATTGTAACATGATGTAACATCTTTTGTCCTGAGGTCTATAGTTTTCTCTTTTTCTCTGTCAAACAAACAAACTCACACCACCAGTAAGATGGAGAAAAACTCCAGTATTCACCCCTCTTATAGATCTGTTTCTGTGCTCTACTAATTCCTAAAGACAATTTGTCTTCTAACCTGTAAATGCTCCTCTATGTTCTCTTGCTGTTGCTAACTCTACTGTTTTTTTAAACTGTGGGACATTAAGAAGTCTTTCAGACAAAAACTGCATGTCGGCTGGACAGAGAGGCAACAGGTTTGGTGGCGCATCATTCTTTTGTGCACACTAACACACAAGCAGGGTTAACAAAACTCACAAGAAGTATACTTTACCTCACGTTATTCGATGTTTCCAAAATGAAACATAGCTAATGATAAGTCGGTGTGTTCTTTAGCCACAATCACCAAAGCTCTTCTTGGAAAAACAGTCTGTGAGGTGTGAGTAACACGCTGCGAGGAAACACTGCGCAAAAAGAGTGGATTCCACTACATATTAGCAAATGCCATGCAGTTTGTTAAAGAGACTAATATAAAAGTAAAAGTAATATAAAAGTAAGCTCTTTAAAAGGACAAACAACCAAATCATAACTCATAATCAACCATGAAGTAATTCAAGAAACCCAAGCTGCTCTTTTGGAGAGCTTTCACAGTCCCTCTTCTGCACGCTGTGTGCCAGACAGCTTAAAAGTGTCCTAGACCTTGAAATGAACCGCAAGGAACAGAAACACTTACTTAGCTTCATACACAGTAGAGACTGCAAGCCTCCATTAATGTTTTGGGTGTATTTTTTTTTTTAGTTCATTAAATAAAAAGCAACATAAGCATTTGAAAAAGGCTCACTCAACAAGTTTTTGCTCATACCTTTACTTCAACAAAATTGCTGAAGGCCTGCCTAAACCTTTGCCTTTATTGTTTTTCTTCCACAGGAGTAGTTTTACACTAATGCCATTTTGAACTATTATATGATATACTTAATTTTCCAGCCCAGGCGGTATGCCTGTCACTGACACTTTGAAAGCCTTTTTATCTCACTTAAAGAGACAATATTATGCAAAATAGCTTGAGTAGAATGAACGTAGAGGTTTGAATAAAGATGTGTATGCGCAATGAGACGATCGTTCCGTGACTTTAGCCTTTAAGAAACCATTTCTTCCCAGCCAACATCAGCCCCTTAAAAATAAAATAGCTCGTCTCTCTAGAACTGGAAAAGAAAAAAAAAGTCAACAGCATTTCACTGGTGCTTGTACAAACATTAGTAGGTACTGTAAGAAAACACAATGTTTTTCTTTTCTTTTGGGTTCTTTTTTTGTAAAACATTAACTAATAAAATAAACAGTATAATATGCCTAAATATATACAATGTAAAGTAATTAAAGTAATTAAAGTAGTTAAAGTTTTAAGTAATTAAAACTACCGGAAAGTACACATTTAAGGTCAATTTGCTGTCCGACTCCAGAACAAAGACTCGCAGTTGACCACACACACACACACACACACACACACACACACACACACACACACACACACACACACACACACACACACACACACACACACACACACACACACA
>VURO01005981.1:6284-17576 GCA_015108175.1 Pelvicachromis taeniatus
TATACATAATAAAAGAAACAATAAACAAGCAAACAAAGGAAGACAAAAAAAAAAAAAGATAAAAAAAAAAAAAAAAAAAAAAAAAAAAAAAAAAAAAAAAAAAAAAAAATAAAATTAAAAAAAAAATTTTTTAAAAAACAAAAAAAAAAAAAAAAAAAAAAAAAAAAAAACTTACTTCAAGGATTTCAGCTTGGAAAAAACAAGCTCTACTGTGCACTGAAAACCCATTTAAAAATCTGCCCTTGGGACACTACAGCTTCTCTGTAAACCGAGTTGATTGAGCTCTATCAAAACCTGCCTCTGCAAGAAGCTCACTTTGACTTTCACTTTCTGGACAAAACGAGGTCCCTGCTTCAGACGTTCCCTGCTTACAGAACATGGCCCCTTTTACATGCTCATCATTTGCTACAACATTCTGCTGCAAATCAGCATTTTCAACGGTGGATACCAAAAGAACACAGCAGACTTCTGCATAAAGACATCAGTGTCCCCGGCTAGCCATTCCTCCTTCTTGCCTACATTCAAGGACTTGATAGCATAAAAAGTGTCACTTCTGTGGTTAATATTGCAGAGAAATGTCCTTTACAAAGTTGTGGAGTTTTGAAGATTAAAATATCATCAATTCAGTAAATAAACACAAAGGAAAACTGGATAGCCATGTTTTCTTTACACTGGAGATATATTTAAAAGGCAAAAGACTGTGTTTTTGTTGGATTTCAATGCTGTCCTCCTATGTCTTAGGCCATCTTCTCCACTTTATTTAAGTACAGCTTTGTGCACCGTTTCCACAGGAGTAGTTTCTCTCTTAAAGGAGCGTCAGGAGAGTCTGGCAGATCAGACATAATAATTGCGCTTACCAAATTAGTCCACAAATTACATCTGATAAAGATTTGATCTGTTTCCAAAAGTTTGATGTTGTGTAACTATATACATACAAGATAGCATTTTTTTCATGCCTTTATTTTCCTAGTATACACTCAATGGCCACTTCATTAGTCACACCTTGCTAGTACTGGGTTGGACCCTGTTTTGCCTTCATAACTTTGTTTCTTCATGATATGATTTCAACGAAGTGCTGGATTTTGGTCCATATTGACATGATAGATTTGCTAAAGATTTGCCTGCCTCACATCCACAATGAAAGTCTCCCATTTCTGTCCAAATTCGTCTGAGGCCATTGGTCAATAGAAGATAGATTGTGGAAAGAGAAAAGCAGGAATAGATGAAATGTATATTCCAAATGTCCAACACTAACTTTAGACTGTCTATAAGTACAGTCAAATTGTGACAAAATAGTATTCACTTGTCCCTCAAAGTGGTTATAAACTGAATAAGCCATGACTTTAGGAATGAAAAAAAAAAGTAAAGTTATTTTTTGCTATACAGTTGTCATGACAGAGACCAATGTATTTTTTGCAATAAGCTGTAAAAAACTTACTGTGGGAATTACAATTGATTATGCCTTCTTTTTTATCCATATGGCAGTTTAATTTATTTAACGTACAAAAAAAGAAAAATCACCGGGTGGAGAGTTCGTTTTTCTTCATTCAGCTATGAACTCAATTCAATCTGAGAGGTATTGCACAGTGTATATGTTTCTTCTCGACCTTTGTAACAACCCTTATTCTTTTCTAGAAAGGACACAACACTATGACAAGAACAATGTCATGAATAAACTCAATTGTAAGTGTGAAGATGTGTGTGATTTGCTCGTGTTTGGAGTCTAATATGCTACTGGAGAGCCCTGTATCTAAAGAATTACATTTATCTACCAATAAAATCAACAGTGAATATAATTTTCACACACAGAAATAAATAAAAAGGTTCTACAAAAAGATTTTCTTAAAGGCACAACTTTGTGAATCTGAGCTCGGACAGAAAAGTTGTCTCAAGTCTTTGGAGCTAATGTTTCGCATTGGTGCACTCTAGTTACCTTGATGAGGTTGGCTATTGTCAGGTGGTTGTAAAGTGTTCAGCTGCACGATACTACCAGATGGAAACATTTCTTTAGAGGAATTTGGGTGTGTTTAGGTTTTAAATTTGAAATAAGTTGAGCTCCAGTACACTCCCCCCTTAGGCTTCATCTACTCAGGAAGAAACTCACTTGAAATTTGATGTGGTGACCAAAAAGCATACAAACTAATATTTAGTGACTTCAGTGACTTAGTCATTTCAAATGAAGTAGGCGAATTCTGATTTAATACTGCTGCTTGACATACAATAGGGTCATAAATATATTGGAGGGTTACCTAGGCAACCAGAGCCTGGAACATCCACTAGCAACCAACCATCAGTGACAGAGTAATTCACATCAAGCAAATTGCTTCCTATGTGGATGGAGCTTTGTTACTATGTACCTTGCATTCTCTCATGACGTATCCACAGTTACAAACTATATCAGAGAGGCCTCTAGGATAGGATCACTACCTTTACTCTGACCTGGGTTTACTTTAGTCTGGCTGATATAATTGCTGTGAAGGAAATGAGCCTTTTAGCTCTCTTTTGAAACACCACACACATAGCTGTTCAGTAATACCTGTGTAATCCAGCTTCAGGTAGACTGTATCTGACTAAGTAGCAGTAACTTAACAACTATTGTCAGTGTGAAATTCACAATAGCTTCTCGTATATATTTCATGTTTTGAAAAAAATGCTGGTTTCATGTCTGTGTATATGTGTATAAGGAATACCTGAGGTTGTAGACACTTCAAATATTGTAGGGTCGGTCATCTGAAAACATATTTATTAGTTGTTTCAAATGTTCCATGACACTATTTTCATGGCACTATGTGCTAACTCACTGTTATATGGCTTTTATTTAGTCTCTACATTTTTCAAAATCTTCCTTTCGCCTTATCTTAAGGGTAAGAGGGTACATTGTATTTCAGTATTCTTTCAAGTGTTTTTTTCCTCCCCACAAAGCTCAAGCGTGTTTATTTTGACCTTAGCTACAGAGCTGTCACCAGTTACATAGAGCCTGGATCAAGACACAAGAGCAGTTGGTTCAAAGACCTCGGGCATCTCGTTGAAATTTAAGGTTGTAAAAGTTCAGTAGTGGAAGTAGGCCAGCCAGACTATTGTCAACAGGTAATACTGAGGTGTTGCATTTTGTACAACCTGCAAGCGACAGAATAACAACTGAACAAGTTTAACATACAAACAATTCCAGTAGTCTAATCAAGAAGTAATAATGGTGTGAATTCATTTTTCCAAGTCAAATGGAAGAAGGTAGACCTTTACTGAAAAGCCTGAAGTGAAAAAAAGGTTATTTCAACAACATGTTTAATCAGTTTATCAAGCCAGTCAGTCAAAATCACGCCAAAGTTCCTTGCAATCAGGTGACAGTCATTAGGTAATTGACTGATGATGTTGTCATATACATAAAAGGTTTAGATGCTCAAATAAACATTTGGTACAGGCAGACATGTTTGTAAATCATCAGCAAAGTAATGAATGATAATGGGAGCCAATGTGGCACCTTGAAGTATCCCAGAAGTAAGTGGAGACACAGATGATGAATACTATTTATGAAGAGCCCAAAAACACAAGGACAGCACGATTACCAGAATCAACAATTAAATCCTGGTCATGAAAAAACTCTTAAAAGGAATTTTTCTGTGCTATGTTGTGATTTGAAACCAGAACAGAACTTCTCAGACATACTGTTTAAATACAACTAGAACTCTAGCTGGTCACAAGCTGATTTTCCTTTTCTTTTCTGACAGAAAAGGGAACTTAAAAATGGGCTCAAAGTTGGAGGGACTGGAGAAATCTGGGGGAGGGGGCATAATACAGCATGTCTGAAAGCAGCTGAGACTCAGCCAGACATCAGAGAGGAATTAATTACGTCAACAATACACGGACCAAAGAGAAATCGCTTCATAGTAGGCATCTTTTCTTCAAAAACTGTAAGAATTTTTTCAAAAAGGTGCAGCTGGGGGTACAATACAAGTACAATCACAAGGATTTATAAGAGAGGGGAGAGTGCTAAACAGAAGGAGAGGTATGTGGTTGTTATTTAACACAAAGTTTGATAGAAATGGGGTTTTTCCCCAGCATGGTTATCTGGTACTCCAGTAGACTCTTTCTTATAATGTGTAAAGAAACGCGAAGTTGATCCTTCTTCCATCCATGTAGTATCATTCAACCACAGGTATTTCATTGGTTTAACATTTAATCCTAAAAGAACCATGTCCAGCCTGACAAACAGCTGACCCACCACAATGGCGCCATCTTCCCAAGCAGAAGCAGAAACAGGTGTTTACTAAGAACAGCATCAGACCTATTTTTAAGCATGGAACAAAAGTCAGGTACTCAGGAGCCAGATTAGGCCAGAGTTAATGGACAGATTCAAGACTAAATCCACAGTGTATGTGAAACATATCCATTTTATTAGTAATGGATAACACTGATGCATTGACAAATTCAAACACAGGAGAGAGATGAAAGCAGTGAAAGGACATATAAAGAGGTAATGCCTGACTTGAAAATAAAGGCAAGGAAAAAGAAAAAGAACATGAAGTATAAGGAATAAAAGTATGAATATAAAAATAAATCTTTGAGGGTTTTCAAAGGTTAATGCAATAGATTCTTGTGAAGTAAACAACAAGCAGACATTCACTTTTATCACCAAATGAATGCAAAGAGGAGAAAGGAGACGCATTGTCAAGCTTAGTTCCACCTCAGCTGGATTGTCATTGATTTCTTTTTTCCTTTTTTCCTTGTCAGTATCCCCTCTGTCTATTCTTTTCAAGTTCTCACTGTCTGTCCAGGTGCTGGATGTAATTGGATTCCCTCACTGAAAACCTGTGATGTTAAAACTCTGCTGGAGTGAGTTCTGACAGCTAGGCAAACTTGCTGGCGAACATTTCAAGCCATTTATCAATATCTAAGTGTAAATATACATATTAATTATTCACACATGGAATACATGTAATTATATCCTTAAGTGTACCAATACTTCAAAATATTACACGTTTATTTTCATACCTGTGACCACAGCTAAACCTGAACTCCATATAGTCAATACATGCCAAAATTAGGCATCATTTGAACATCACTTGCTAAAAGTACAGAAGGAACAACTGAAACACCCAATACCGAGGAAAAGACAGAAAGTTGCTCTGTGTTTTAATAAGTAAGTAGACATGCAACCAAAGGAAAAAAGAAGCAAAGACATCAGCATTCAAAGACATGTTTTAACTCAGACAAAAGCAAAGGGCGGACTGTAGAGAGGCTGCTGAACCCTGGTGAATACTTCATGGGTGAGAAAATAAAAAAAATCTAGGTGTCTTCAATTGGGGTCAAGCACAGCCAACAGAAAAGCACCAAGAACAAAATGTTAATGAATGAAGAGGAGAATGCTTCTAAAGGTATCACTGTCGCTATCCTCAGACGCTGCTTTAATTGCTTTCAGTTGGGATGTACTCATTTGAGCCGGATCCAAATGCAGGTTTTGTGTCCGCGTGCATCACAGTCCAGTTTTCAAATATAAAATTCAATATTAGAGGTGTTGCTTTAATAATGTTTTCACTTGTGAGATCAACAAAGTATCTATGTATCTGATTGTTCCCATGACCTGTAGTCTCTATCTACTTCTCTGTCCTCTGTTTGGCAGCATTGTTATGCCATCCCATCCCTCCTCATCTTTAATTCCCCCACATTTTCTTCATTTATCCCTGATTGTCTGTTATGTGACTTCTCTCTCTCTCTCTCATTCTCTTCTTCTGTGGTATTACTGCAGAAGGATCTATGGGAGTTAGTGGCTGATTAGGCAGAAGGACTAACTTAAGCCTGGTTATTGGGCTCCTTTTTTCCTCTCACTACACACGTGCACACACACGCACACGCACACACATGTGCATACACACAATATGGCAGGTGGGAGAACCCTAAGATGAGGTGTCATGGTGCAGCATAGGGAAAATAATTACTTACCAGTAAGTCACATAATAAGTTGTTTTGTGAGCTCAAGTAGATTTTCCTTTGTGTATAGCTGTGCTGGTACTCCAATATTCACTGCTCTACTTTGCATTATGACTTTATAAATATAAAATGATGTCTGCTACTCTTGAATAACACAGCCTGCCATGTACCAGTCTAATGAAGTACATCACTCCAAACCTCACCACAACACAGCAAACTAACCAGTTTAACCTGCTGTACCAAACTGTCAAATTCAATGCAACATTTGAATAACACAAATTTAGCTTACTCCAGTTAGTCTAAGGAGCTTGGAAAGAAAGCGACTGGACTTCTTTAAGTTTCTTGAAGACATTTCACATCTCTTCCAAGAAGTTTTTTCATTTCTAAAATGAAATGATACAGTTTCAAGTATTTTAAATAATTATTTTCTTCACAAAAACATAAGGACATTAAATGTAAGATTCAAATTTCAAGTTTACACTTACTGAACAGTCCTTACCTTTAAAAATAATCTTCCTCACCTGTCCTTTTTTCCTTACATCTTTCTCCATCTCTAATGTGTCACACATGAATCTTTTTTTCTCCTTGGCCAACTGTACAGTACATTACCTAACAAGTACAGAAGACCCATTTTTGTTGAGCTGTATTTATAATAATGTTTGTAGTTGTGTTTAAAATGAAGTGGCATTTAAAAACCTTACTCGGTTCTGAGCACTCGTTTTTCCAAAGCACTACAACAGTAACACAACTTTATTTAAATAAGCACCAGGAAGACATCAAAGGGGTGAAAAAAAAAAAGAATGTACTGAAGGTATAAGGTAGCATGAGATGTCATTCCTGTCTTATTAGTGTGCAAGTCACTCCCATGTCTAAAATTAAGCTCACAAAGATGCATTTTTATGCATTTACTTATGTATAATATGTGTTTTTCTTTCCAGCTAAACTATATCTGACTTATAAATTGATGGTGTCAGAAGTCTTTGTCGCTCTCTTTTCTGACTTTTGTAATATAATAGTGACGCATTGGTGTTAGCAATTAGTACAGGCAGTATTTAAAATGTAAATTTCTGACATTAAAGAAACACACACACAAACTGGAACATTCCTCAGTCTAATTTTAAACCCTAGAACCCAGGCCTGTCCAGTAAGTAAGCCCTTGAGTATCTTCTATTTTGGTGAGCACATTAGGTACAAGAACATGATCACATACACATACACTGAACTCCATGCCAGTTCCTGATACACTCCATCTCGGTGGCAGTTATTTGATTATACCCTGGGGCACCATATGAGTGAGAGACAATCTGAGCAAGAGAAGGGGAGAGGGTGTAGGAAAAAAATGAGACGAATTTGAATTTGACAGCGAGCAAAAGATGGAGAGAGTGGGAGTGGGAGGTGGGAGAGCCGAGATAAAGAATAGTAGTGACAGTGCCTGGATCAATACCGTGTTGAGATATTCATTTGGACTCTGCTGGGGTTCCCAAAGTAAGCACACACTCTGTTCCTCTCTGTCTGCCTTCCTATCTTGCTCTCTTTATGTCAGGATCTTATCCTCTGCCTCTCTGTCTGTCTTCCGTCTCGATAGTTCACCACTGGGTGTCACTGAGGGAACAAAAGAAGCAACCTCAACCTCCGTTTGCTATCGGGAGCATCTGGATGGCAAGAGTGAACTTTCAACGGATCAAAGCTGGGATTCATTCACTTTTTAATTAAGGCAATGTTGTAAATGAAGGGTTTATCATTTGCAGACCAGTGACTACTTCAATCTGCATTTGGAGTTGAGTGGGTGGGAAATAATATGACCCCATCATTAGTGATAATGTAATATTTTGCATTTTGCATCTGCAAATCCATGCAGCATTACTGTGAAAGAGAAGGACCCTAATTACTCCAATAGCTTCTACCAGATGGTTCATGATGAGAATGAATGCCCCCCCAAAATATTTTTTTTTACCAGTAATATTTAAATGGTCCATTTCTACAACAGTGTTAAATGGTGTCATAACCGATAGCACCGTATAGTGGAAAAAGTTTGAAGCTCCAATGTCACATGACTGAACCGGGAAGTCAGAATGGGGATCTGCTTATCATGAACAATCATAGAAAAAAGTACTTTTAAATATTCATTATCAGACTCAAAGTTTACGTTTCAACACCATTCTTCCATTATGTTGCTACATGTACAACATTGTTACAGTGACTGAGGATGTTATTAGAAACACCAATAAAATAAAACAAATAAAAATCCCTAATTTCTGAAAACCCTCTTCACCCTATCTTAACTAAGCTTTAAATATTACTGTAATATTGCAAGTTCTATAAGTATGTATTTAGCCCATCATTACTCTGTATAACAAAGTAAAACAATGTAAAAATGAAGAGAATATAATAAATCTCAAAGAATTTACCTTTTGTATCAAGTATACGCTTCTGTAATCGTTGCAGTTTGAAAGCTCGGATTCTGTGTCTTTGAAAATGATTTGGTCTTAACTGGAAACAATAAGCTTTGCTCTGGAATTGTTAATATAAAAAAATGAAATGGTCCTTATTGGGTGACATTAATAACAGCTTTCTTGTTGCCTTGACAGCTAAATGGATGAAAAACTAAAGCGGCATCCAAGATTTTCTGCTTGCCATCTAGTAATGTGAGTATTTCTTTATTTACAATTGAGATCAACAAAGCGCATTAAATTTAACATTTTCTGAAATGCTGTGCTGATTTTCACACACCCATGCAATGTCTAGTACAATACTGTTTTCTTTCTAACACCTTTGATTATGTGGTTTGAGTTCATTGAGCACACTTATTTGCCAATGCTCTGCTTCACACAATTTGATGCAGGTTCACCTAGGTATGCCCTATATAGCTACGGTCCACTGGTTCAGACTGCTGAAAGGCTCTACTGGGGCAGCCATCAGGCATTTTAAATGATGACTTGATGCTGGTAAAATGCTTCTTGATGGAAAGGTAAGTGTACTTTTTTCCCAGATAGCTCAGGGACCTGTTCGTCTTGTTTCCCCAGCTCATTCTAAAAATAGTTTGGAGAATCACTTTGTACGCCACTAAGGTTCGGTTCCCTAGTAAAGACAGACTCCAAATCTATCAAGTGACAAGATTTTGCCTGGGTGAATTTCACAGCTGAACTTCCTTTTCAGCTTAAATCACAAATTCAAGCTTCAACATGTAAACATGCAACTCTCTCTTCACCACGAATCCTAATGCTCAAATTGACCCATCAAGTGTTCACAGCCTTATGAACAGTAAAATCTTAAACACCACTGAAAATGTGAAAATGAGTTAAATGAAAACTTCTATCTAAGATAATCCAACAGCAACATGAACTGATCTGGTTTGAGCAGAATAGCTGATAACAGATGAAGTCCAAATAAGCAGGAGAGAGCTAGATCCAGTGTTTTGTATCCCATGCTGTTAGAAACAAAGAAGTTATGTATTATATTTTATCAGTTAATAAAATTTGTGGTATGTTAAACTATTTATAGCCCAAACAATATTTTGCACAGACTACTATCTTTGTGTTGCAAAGGGGAAAATGAACATACAATCATCTGAAAAAATTAGAACATCCCTTTGAATATTCAGATCTTTTCTGAAAAACTCCTTCATGCTTCAGAGCTCGTATGAGGTTCTTTTCTTGAAAAGATGAATTTGGTTTACTACAAAAATTCAATTTTAGACTCATCTGTCCAAAAAACATTACCCCAGAAATCCAGAAGTATTCTTTGTCTACGTTCTCTCTTTCAAATATCAGGCTGGCTTTCGCGTGTCTCTCAGAAAGCAAAGGCTTCCCTCTTACCTCTGATTCAAGTTAAACTTGTGCAGTCTCTTTCTGATTTTCGAGTCTGCCGTAGGTCCCGCAATTACATTTTAGGGTTTTTGGAGACTTACTTGGACAGCCAGAACTGGACAGGCTGGCAGTTGTTTTGAATGTCCTTCCTTTGTAGACTATTTTCCAGACAGTGGAATGGCTGATTTCAAATTATTTTGATATCTTTTTAAATCCCTTACCAGGCTCATAAGCTGCTATAATCTTCTTTCTGAAGGCCTCAGACAGCTCTTTTGATCTCACCATGGAGTTAACTCTCACTTCTACAGTCAGGAACACACCAGACTAAATGTCTGAGGTTTAAATAAGGTTAAGAAGATTTAAAGGCCAAGGCTTCTTCAAAATGCTAAGTAACAATGTTATACTCATGTAGACCTGATGTGATACACCTGTGTTTAGGCACTTATCCGGGGCCTCCTCCTGGTGGGGCTTGCCCGGAGCACCTCACGCAGGAGGCGTCCAGGAGGCATCTTTGTCAGATGCCCGAATCACCTCAACTGGCTCCTTTCGATGTGAAGGAGCAGTGACTCTACTCTGAGCCCCTCCCGGATGGCCGAACTTCTCACCCTATCTCTAAGGGAGAGGCCAGCCACCCTTCGGAGGAAGCCCATTTCTTTCAGTCACTACCCACAGCTCGTGACCATAGGTGAGGGTAGGGACATAGATCGACTGGTAAATTGAGAGCTTTGCTTTTACACTCAGCTCTCTCTTCGCCACAACAGACCTGTACAGCGTCCGCATCACTGCAGCCACTGCACCAATCTGTCTGTCAATCTCCCGCTCCTTTCTCCCGTCACTCATGAACAAGACCCCTCTTCCACATGGGGCAAGAACTCGTCCCTGACCCGAAGTGGGCACTCCACCCTTTTCCGGCTGAGGACCATGGCCTCGGATTTGGAGGTGCTGATTCTCATTCCCACCGCTTCACACTCGGCTGCGAACCGTTCCAAGGCGAGCTGGAGGCCATCACCCGATGAAACCAACAGAATCACATCATCTACGAAAAGCAGAGATAAGATTCTGAGACTACCCAAGTGAAAGCCTTCTGCTACTCGGCTACGCCTAGAAATTCTGTCCATAAAAATTACGAACAGAATTGGTGACAGAGGGCAGCCTTGGTGGAGCCCATCACCCCTGGAACAAATCCGACTTATTGCTGGCTATGCGACTTGCAACGGTTGTATAAGGATCGAATGTATTCAATTGAATTGAATTGAATTGAATTGAATTGAATTGAATTGAATGGCCCGTAGTAACGGGCCAGACACCCCATACTCCCGGAGCACCCCCACAGGACAGCCCGAGGGACACGGTCGAATGCCTTCTCCAAGTCCACAAAACACATGTAGACTTTGCTCTGGAATTGTTAATATAAAAAAATGAAATGGTCCTTATTGGGTGACATTAATAAACCGCATTATTCCTCCTGTATCCGAGGTTCGACTAACAGACGGACTCTCGGGTCGGATGCATTGTGAGCTGGGCAGCGGCCAGCAGCAGAGGTCCTAGCCTACCAAGACTC
>VURO01005981.1:17596-29102 GCA_015108175.1 Pelvicachromis taeniatus
TATTTTATATTTATTTTAAAAAAAAAAAATCAAAATACGAAAAAAAAAAAAAAAAAACACACACACACACACACACATACTTCATAGACCTTCATAGGATGTCCTATTTTTTCACATGACTATCTCAAACAGGATAACCAACATGCTTAACTTCAATCCAAATAAACTATTTAATGGGCCCATTTATGACAGTTGACATTGCTTAGTTTGTCCACGACCCACGTTTGGAACCATAAAATTTTAATCCTACTGTAGAATCTTAAAATCTTTATACTGGCTTGCCTCTGGGTGTGGGCCAGTACACAGAAAAATGGTGAAATTCAAGTATGAAAGTCATAATAGCAATTTTGTCATAAACAGTGCATCTCAAAATAAGGATTTAGTATCCTAACCATCAAAACAACAACAGGAACAAGCAAAATTAAATGAAAAAGAAAAACTAAATGAGTAGTCCATTAAATTCTTTAAAAAATATATATACATGCCTGGCAAGCCAACAGAAGGAAGGATACACTACTTGTGTATTGTTGTGTAGCTATGCCTCATTAATAGAAAGGATTAATCTGTCTTAGTAGATGGATATGCTACAGTTTGAAAGCTGCCAACCCCAAATGGTGTTCAGCTATTTCATTAATGCCAAACCACATTGTTATTAAACCCAGCGATACACGTACCTCCACAGGACGATCAGCCACTGGCTACTTGCCAAAGAAGTCAAACGACGAGAGTGCACCATTTGTTATAAAGCCTGTTTTCAAAGCAGTGCAATTTCACACCACAGTGTAGCAGTCTTACTACAAAGTTTGTACATGTTGACACACATGACCTAATTTCATCGAGATAACTTTTCTTGATTTTGTAAATAACTTGATTTAGAATGAGGAAAAAAATCATGATGGGTGACCAACAAATAATTAAAAAAAATGATACTGCCATTTTGTTATTATATAGTTGTTTAAAAATTGTTTAATGTTATATTGCCACAAGTGTTATAATACCTTTAAAAGATTTTTACATTAGATAAATCTAGAACTTGGAATCTAGACTGGACTCAATTTGTTTTTAAAAGTACACAATGTCTAGACAAGATTATAAAATTCATATGGTATACAAAGCCATAAAGTCAAAGGAAATATATGTACACCAATAACCTAAAACTGTGGTGAGGCAAAGATCAGCCAAAGGTACTAAACTCTCTCTGAAACTTCACAGGACCTCAATAACTGTGCAAGTGTGTAACTATTACCACTCTTCAGTGAGTTGTCCATCCAGCTAATCTCACTGAGCAATTCTTTTCTCAAGGTCCTTGATCAAAGAGGTGACAAGGGACTTAACAGTCACTCTTACAGAACTTCAGAAGTCCTTTGTGAGGATAGAGCCATTCGAAAGGACAACTGTTTGAACAGCATGGCATCAATCTCCCCTTTTGTCACCTCGAGTAGCTGGAATTACGCCACTCTGCTCAGAAGGCACATTTAGGCTCAGTTGGAGTTTGCTTAACTCCTTTTAAAAGATTATATGATTTACAAGTTGAAAACTGGGCACATTTTGGAAGAACTTCAAAAACTGCCTTTGGTAGACAGCAGGCATTGCTGTTGCCTGTCACGTGGTAGTGGTAGCATTATGCTACTGGGGGGATTCTTTGTATCAGGAAAAATAAATGTATCTGAATTTAAAAGAGGGTTAGGGTGCCAAAGAATGAAAAAGAAATAAAAATAATGCTCTGGAGTGCATGCATTGTAAGACTATTGGTTTTTTTAGTGCAACAGTGAACCAGAGCCAAGTCCACACTAGAATTGCTTCAAGAAGATTTTCTGACTGTTACTGAGTGGCAAAGCAAATGTCTAGACTGTGATTTTAGCACACATTTAATTGCAGTGTTTCGTTCTATCTTTTTTCCTACACTGGTTTCTCCAAAATTAATTTTATTTATGCTCATGTGGGTTTTTACTGTATGCATCCCTTACAGTAAATCTCGGCCCTTACAGCATCTTCCTGTGTACCAAATTAGATGCATGTTGATCTGTCAGTACATGTTATTGCTACACGACAAGAAAACACAGACAGACAGCAGTGGCGCTGGGGCATTTTGCATGCATTCAGTCATGTATGATCCTATTACACTCACTGGGTTCGTGAGGGGAAGTGGAACACTTGAAGGACATCAAGTGAAAACTGCTGTTGATCCCTGCATTTGACCGATGGTACCTAGTTCTCACTAAAATCTACACGTTAACAAGCATACAAACATATTTCCTGACATGTATAGAAGTATATTTTGCTTGAAAACACATTTGCTGAACCAGAAATATGTACTCAGACATGCATGAGAACACATATGGAGACTTTAATATGCCTACTCACATGGATCAGAATACCTCGTAGACCCATAGAAAAGGTTTTCACTGAGATTAAGTGTAAGGAGAGAAATCTATGCTAAAGCTGTCACCCTCTCTTTTAATCATAAATTAGCCACTGGGTTATGAGTTTGAACTTCAAATGGCCTCATACCCTGCGTCTCTCTCATTTAGAGACAGTTGACATGAGAATGTGGGTATGCAATTTCAAACTAAAAAAAGAAGAAAATTAGCTATTATTGTGCTATAGTTAGAGAATTCTCCTTAAGAACAAGAGGCAACGTTTGTCTTTAATATGTTGAATTTAGGTTTTTTTTTGTTTGTTTAACATGGTGCACTTAGAGGTCTGTGCGCTGGAATGATTTAATGGTTTCTAAGAAGAATACAGTACTTACTGAATGAAAGTTAATACACAAATTAAATATGTTATGAAAAAGGACCTTGGATTTCTACCTGGTTAAAATCAGAAGGCAACCTCTGTAGTTGAAAAGTGAAGCCAACGCAGAACTGCCACAAACTGCAGCCCCTTTAGGTGCCACTTAAGGGTGGTTCCAAAAGCAAGTCCAAAACTAATGGATGTCACAGTGGCTACGTCCGTATTCTGGCTAAAATACAATTTGGAGATACTGGGGAATTATACAATTTCCTCTGAAAGCGCCTTGTTATTTTCCTGTTCGTAAAATGTTTCAACAAAATGAAAGGCAAAATAAGGAAAGCATCTACAGAGGCCCCTTTCATTTCCATCTTCTCCTCAACAGATTATAGAGGGTATGGGGAGTATGGCTTGGGAAAAACTTTGGCACAGTCTGTTCCTGAGGAGGTAATTGATACCAATACTAAAACCTCTAATCCAGTTGATTGGACTGAACATCTGTTGAGGGTGTATATAAGTATGTTCGTGTATGTGTGTTGAGAGAACTGGGCACTGCTGAGGCAGAAATGAGAGAGCGATGGAAAGAACCTTTCATTTTCTATTAAAGTGGTGTGGATGACACACAAAGAGGAGAGATACAGACAGGAACAGCAGTGAGAGAGGGCTGATGAAGATTAATAACTAAGGGATGCAGGGAAAAGTAAACCCCTAAATCAGTTTATCTACTTTATTTGCAGAAAAGGATTTACTTGCCTTATTGGACTAACATTAATCTTTATTTCATGGAATTTGTGGTATATATCATTGCACTGGAAGTTATATGAGGATACTGTATGTTAATGAGGAAAATAATGGACAGTCTCGCGTATATCTGCTTAAGTGTCTATATTCTTGGGGCTGTGATGACTTACCAGAATGTTTATGCTCCTAGTTAGGATAAGGAGACATGGAGGATTGAGAGAAAGGGAACTAGATGTCAGTGGAAAGGACGAAACAGCAAAAGCAAGAAGAAGTATATAGGATCATAAAAAGAAGGAGTGAAATATGACGAGGAAATTAAAGCACGGGGAACAAACTTGGATTCTTTTATTCATGCTGGGCAACAGAGAAGGACGGATAGAAATGGATTTGCAAAAACATGCTACCTGGAGACCCTTTTATAACTGGATGTTAACACGTAATCTATACCCGGCAGTTAAATAATGACATTGATCACAGTCATTTCATTTTTCTTTTATATTTCCCTGAGTTTTTGTTGCTGGAATTCTGTTTTTTATTGTGACCTAAGCAACACTCTACAGTGAGTTAATAAAAACCCGATTAGGTCGTGAAGATCAAGTAGGGAAAGAATCAGAAATGACCTTCAAGTCAATGAATCACCCATTAATAGTTTCCTAACTCTTAATCCTTTATGGATTTTATGGTAGATGATGATTATTTAATAAAAAAAAACAGCTGGAAGATACTATAATCAATAGCTAACAATTAGTCCCTAATTTTCTATTAACCACTTTTTTAACAACAGTTAACTTTTAATTAACTTGTCCTTTGGTCCATAAATTAAAGGGACGCTTCGGCGTAGCATCACTTTTTTTCTTGACTTTTGTGGTGAACTGCTAATTTGGAACAGCTCATGTTTCCCTCCCTGATGGACTGAATGATGCTGTTTTCTCAGAAGTCTAAACTAAGATGTTATCTCATCTAATAGAAAGAGTGACTTTAGCTATTAGTTAAAAACCCATCTGGCAATGAATCATAATGAGTCTTTAAGGAAGACTGAATGAAACCATTAAGATGAGCGCACTATTTAGAACCCCTGAAACCTTGGTGCATGGGTGGATATGCACAAAATGAATGAGTGGATAAGGAGAAGATTTAGGGGGATATGAGACTTACACCATGACTTTAACCTTTCTGAGCCTTTTACTTATCACTTTTTATGATAAGCATTTTGTGAGTCAAAAGGTATTTGGGATTTCAGATAAGGCAAATCCAGATTTCAGCAAAGCTGATAAGTAACTGTACATTGAGACGTTAAGCTTAAACCAGGTTAAGTATTGTAACCTGATGAAACGTTTGGCAATTTTTTTGGAACCACAGTCATTCACCAAGATTCACACATGAGACTGGGACGCTGTATAACTTTGTTTGGTGGGGGGTTTGTATGCATTAGGTCAGTAGTAGGATGAAGCTTCAGCTTTGTCTTCAATAGTAATGTTTAAAGATTAACAATAAACAATTTATTATTGCGGTATGTTAAGTTAAGCCAACTGTGTTCCTACGTAATCTGGTATTGCTAGTAGTTTCAGTGCAGTATATAGTTGTTTGCACCACTAAGCTATATAAAAACTGGATCAGATGTGCTGTAAATATGCAATTATGAATAAAAGCACAAAAGTGGCAAAAAAAAATCTCATGAAACTAAAGAACAACAAATGCAATCTGTTGAATAAAAATTTACCGTGTACTCTGAGTCATGCTCTGAGCCAGCAAACTCCACTGTTGTCTAAACACAATTAAACACACATCGCTGAGTCATACTGTTGCAATGGATGACATGTCTCTTTATTTTCATGAACATACCATAGGGAGGCAATTTAGTGCATATGACTCACTTCTAAGAAAAACATCCCACCACCATAAATGCTTTTTAAAGCATCCAATGTTAATTAATGATGTTGAAGGTCTCCAACTTAAGCAAGATTTCTAACTCTTGAAAGGAAGAAAGAAAACAAAATATGCTAAATATCTGAGTTTTGTTCAGTGGCTTAAGTTGGCCTGTTGGTGTACAGTACAGGAGTTGTGTAGTAATTTTTTAGAGAATGTGAAATGCAGTGCACACATTTCAAGTTCAAACATTCACAAATTGTTCTACTAGTTGCGTATTGTAGCAGCTAGTAGAAGAAAGAAAGGATACAGACTAAGTTTGGAGGGAAGGAGTAGAACAGCACACATGTACAACACACTTTTACACCATGAAACTAGACTGTGAGTCTTATGTAGGACTGCTTTGTTTATACTTGACCTTTTTAATTAGGAATATATTATTATTAAAATCATTATTAAATAGAAGTTAAACCTGTTTAAAGTGGATACATCCAACATTCAGCCTTTCACCATTAGATATGTTTAAATATTAACATAATTATCAAGGCTGTTATAAGCTGCTTTCAGAAATCTCCAAGGACACTGTTTAAACATTTATGCGTTTGCTCAGTTTTGAATGGCCCCTTTTGCATTCTTTTCATTCAATCATATGTTGAGCCTATACAGCAGCGCATCAGGAAGTGGTGTTCCACTGATGCACATTTCAGTTCGATACCAGCCTCGCCTCCCACACTGGCATATATGGCTAAATCATGCAGAAGCACACTCCACAGATCAATCAATTGTTTTGTACACAGACCTGTTCATCCCTCTGCTGAACATCACTGATGGTGCAATATCAAAACAAACTGCTGAACATCCAATATCAAAACAAGTCCAAGACTGAAAGCAAAAAATCCCAATATTCTGACCCCATCTTTGATATTACACCAAACTTTCATGCTCTGCACAGTTGTACAACTTCACAGGAACTTTTACACATTTGACCAAGGCAAGAGAGGGTTTAAAAAAAATTGCTTTTCATGTTTCACTCTCCACTTTTAAGTGATGTAGAGGCCATTAAAGCCACATATCTATAAATAATCTCTTCCATCAACAGACTGTTGTGTCAAGAAAAGACTGGTTTCAGTTTTCTGGACAGTGTGTATTTGCAGAACTAAATAAAAATGCTCGACCTACAGAAAAAGCTGATGATCTTCTTTAATAATTGTAGCTGGAGCAAACAGCTCAACCTCTCATAAATCAGCCTTGCTGAATCAGCTACTGCAACTGTTTACTTTATTGCCTGTTTACGCAGAGTTTAGTTTACTCCTAATACACAGATATGGAGATAAAACTATTTAATGCATTAAAATTGAAATGTTCCAGTGGGAGTATAACCAGTAGTACTTACAAAAGTATGTAGGAGGAAAGTTAAAAATTAGGCTAATGCAATAACGGTTTCTAGTAACGGTCAGCGATTCCAGGGTTTGAAGCACTGCAGAGTAGGAAGTTTGGCATTGTGAAACGGTGATTTTTGCGTGCCATGTCCGTGGCAGCAACAGACGTGCATAGATCAACAATGAATAATATGGAGTGTGGGAGAGAGTACGACCATGCAGCGTTTAAAGCTTGGAAGTACTGACACGGGACTGTGAAATTCACAGAGAAACCCTCGGATCGCCCCACTGACATGACCGTCAAATCTCCAATGGGCCCACTACTGCTAGGTGAAAATAGACTTGAGAGTGACAGGACTTAAATAAAATCAAAGATTCAGATATTTCTTGCTGTGTTTTACTGGCATCTATTTGAAAGAGTGAGTGTAACCACACAAAAAACAATTCTTTTATATTTTATTTTATAGAAAATAAGTAATAAGTAAGTAATCAGTAAAGTAATGGGATTACTTTCATGGAGAAGTAATTAGTAACTAATTACTATTTTCACATAACTTGACCAACACTGGTAGGGACTATCCCATTTTAAACCTATTATGAAATTGTGGGAGGTGTAGTTAGCCACTGTGCACTGCCTGAGAACCAAAAAACTGGATCTAAACAGATCTAAAGGCATCCTGCAGGATACTTGCAGTGTTATCAAGTGCTTTGGTAAATGATAACTCTACTAAATGATTACTGATGACCTGTCTAAACTGTGCACAGAGGAGAACAGAATTTTTAATTTTTTTCCCCATCATATCCAGTTCAGGATTATGGGGTTTCAACTGGATAAACTATAAGATGAGAGGCAGATAACGCCCTGGCCAGGTTGCCAGTCTATCACAGGGCTAACACAGAGAGACAGACGCCATTCACATCTTTAGAATCTCCAATTAACGTAAACCTACTAACTGCCCGTCTTTAGTCTTTGGGAGAAAGCTGACACCCCTCGAAAGGAACCACAGACATGGGGAGAACACACAAACGCCTCAGCCAGGTAGGTGGTGAGCTTAAACTCAGGACCTTGTTGCTGTGAGGCACTATGCTACTGGCTCACTTCTTTTTAAACTGACAGACAAGTTTATTTGCAACAGTTTTGCTGAACTTTAAAGCCACTTCCACACAGTTTTTTTTGTGTCTCTGGGTAGAGTTCTTTTACTTTTGTACTGTACAGTAAAGTTAGTGTAGAAGACTCTAGAGACTCTGGAAGAAATATATGTCAATTTGTTCAATATTAAAATTAAGTATGGTAAGGGTTTATTGACAACTAACAATTTCAATGTCATTTTCCCAACATGTTCCTTCTCATCACTTTCACCGTCTCACAGGTCTACCCTACAGACTTCATTTGTGTCCTCTCACTACCAGTAACTCCCATCTTCAAAGCTGCAAATGAAATTACTTCATGTAAGATGTGTCAGATGGAGATTTGAACAGACACACGCACACTGGTGTGTGTTAGTGTGCTTTAGCTTGCATGACTGTTGCCTGGTATCATCACCACTTGAAGCACCAAGGGGAGTTTTGGCCTGACAGCTGTGCAGGGGAGAGCTGGATGCAGATGTAATAACCTTCTATCATTCCCCATCAGCTTTAGACCTCCAAGAAGGTTGGAAGCACTGACAGGTATCTACTGCCACTTAACAAGACTTCACTTACTGTGTTTTACAACCCACACGTACAGGATGAGGAATACCATTTGAAAAGGACCAAATGCCACTGTAAATTGCTGTAATAAAATGGTATTTCTCCTGCTGGAACCAATGATAAATCAAACCTCGATGTGCTGCTGGAGAACTGGTGTAATGAAACTGGAGCGAACTTCAAAGCATCTGGTCAAATATGCATTAAATGATGTGTTTACTGATGCATATGTAATACAGTATGTATCTTATTTGCTTGCCTGACAAAATACTTGATGTTGGTAAAACTTAATCACACTGTGATAATAAAAGCTCTTTTTAAGCAGTGGCTCTCACAGAATAACTGAAATGTTGCAGCTGAAACTTCATTGTGATAATTAACAAACTACTATATATTCTATATGCATATAGTCAGAATACATACATTTGGAGTTTATATATATATCCCTTACTTTCCAGACAACAAATTGAGCTGTTTGCTATACCCTGCTAAAATCTTGCTTAAATAAAATTCCCATCTGCAGTTACATTTGTGGTCATTCACGCTATAGTTTTCATTCAACATTAAGCGGTTATACCAGTGTGTGAAATTTGACAACAGTTTAGAGTTCTAGAGTCTTTTAGGTTATTCTAGTCAGTTAATGAATAACACACCCTTGGGACATGCTGTTTGGGTCTCTAAAATATTCTTAGCCAATAACAAGTGCCATAGATCTTTAGAGGAGAGCTGCCGTTAACGGGTGTGGCTGTCAACTGTGTCCCATTAAGGGTTGCTGGTGGGGATACTGAGTCAGAGGATGTACAGAGTGGGCGATCGGCAGAATTAAGTTAAGCGAGTCTCAGTTCACCTAACAGGGATAAGGAGACTCTGACCCGTTAGATGGAGAACCAGTGCAGACCTCCTGTACAGGGGTACCTGGAATCTAACAACAGCAAACTTTAACTCTAAGTATGCTGGGTAAAATTTTGTTACACCGGTGTGGGTGTGTGGTCGCATATTTAATACCTGACTGGAATTTTATTCAGTTTTATTAATGTATCTAGATCATGTGATGTTTTATCTCCAGAAGAAAGGACTACTCTGCAATATGCCTTTTGTTTTGTTTGGACTGTGTGCTCTTACTCTCGCAAAGCTGCTACATTTACAATGCACGATATTACAGGACATCAAAGGCTAACTGTCCAATTAAAAACTGCCTTTATAACTATGCCAACAGACAGGAAACCTACAAGCACAATAAGCAGGTGAAAGAAAACAACGCCAATACAATAGAGGCTGATTAACTGTGTTTGCTTTTTACCACCAAGAGCTCATTTTCAGAGGCAAAATGGGAAGAAGTCAAATGATGAAAGCAATTATTTTCAGCTGCTTTCCCGAACATAATAAAAGATTTGTATTACAGGATTTGAACAATAAAGTGTGTACTTGCACATAGGTTAAAATGTACAATGAGATAATTATAGCTGTTCCTGGTGCAGTGGGAAAATAAATTAAAGATGAAGCCAGAGAAGCATAATTTGTGGTTGTTACAGAAGACAGATTTCCTGATACCAGTGTTTTTGCAAAACTCTCTCTCTTAAAAATCGCTCAGGCAGCATTGCTGTTTATTACAAGTCCACTGCTGTCGCAAATTGTGGGAGGGCAGAAGATGCTGCAGTCCTTGTCCTTACATTTTTGGAGGACTCTAATTGTCTGCACAAAGTTGCAGTAATGGCCTCCGGTCTAAACAGAGTACATGCCAAAGTCAAGATGAAGATCCTTCTGACTCGATTAATTCTTGCTCTCCCTACCTGAACCTGACTGTAGCCCTGAACCAATGATCTGCAGAGATGAGGGGATGTCAGATATTCCTCTCACACCTCAGTGGCCTGTCTGAGTTCTCTTCTAGGTCCCCAAAGCCAAGGCAACTGCCTGATGACACATGTCAAAGATGACTCCCACGCGTAGCCCCGGCAGGATGGAATTTTACATCCACATTTCTGCACATGGCAGTGAAGAAAAATATGCTGAAGGAGATTTTTGAGTGTATTACATAACGGTGCATTATTAAAATATTGTGTTATATAGCTTATCTCAATAACTTTAGTGACATCATTGTCTCACAGCAGAGACATGTTTCTCAGTTTTTGTGTATAAAACAGGTTGAAATCTGCTCATATTCTACGCTGAACTACACCTCAACCAACTTCAAAACAAAAACAAAAAAAGCATTGTGATTGCAAAGAGAAGAATACTTCCACAGAGTGAAAGAAAAGCAGATGTTAAACGAGAAAACAAACGTTCAGTGAGCCACACTTTTGTCATGAACACCATAGCAATAGTGCACAACATCTGGCTGTTTCCCCAACACATTACCAGCACAGAACTCTGTTTGCTCAGCATATGAGGATGAATGAATGCAATTACAAACTCAGTGGATCACACACAGTATAGTGACCTGTTTGGAATATTGAACAAAGTTGGAAACCAGGCAGAGGTTGCTCAGAAATGCACCCACGCGGATGGAGCCATATGTACCTGCTTTGATTAATTACCTACATGGGATCAGTATGCACACCTGTATACTTTGTAATCTTTGCCCAACTCGGTTCACCGTTCTAAAGCTTTTAGCTGGAAAGCATACGCTCACACACTCTCTCTCACCCATACATAAACACACAGAAAAGTGAGTGCCTTTTATTTCTTTTTTCTGTTAGGAACATAATGTGAGCAAATAATAATCAGTATATTTTAATTTCAAACTCAAAAAAGCATATATATATATTATATATATATTAATTATTTCCCTTTTTATTGTTCTTGTTTTTTTAAATTTTGTTTGGTTTCATGGATCAGCAAATAGCTATACCTACTTTGGATCAACACAATTTCATTTACTGATCATAAATTAATAAATGAATAACACTGTTTGCCTTACTAATCTTTCAAAAAGAATAAATGAAAACGTAAAGAATTAAAGTATGTCAGTGATTCATATCACACACATAATTGGGTGGATGCTGTGGGAGACAGCATCAACCAATTGAGATCCACAGACCCATGGAATTCTTTATTCTTTATTATTATTCTAACTAGTTGCCCCGTTCTTCGTCACGCAACCTGGG
>VURO01005982.1:7285-38134 GCA_015108175.1 Pelvicachromis taeniatus
TCGCTCTCTCTCTTTCCCGACAGCACCTAATTTGAGTGACAGCTCCAGCAGGTTTAAAAAAAAAAAAAAAAAAGCCTTCATCTGGAAATTTTCCTTTGAAATTAACCAGAGTCACGGTATCTTTGCCGTCGCAGCGTGTGATCTGTGTACTACAACATCCTGCACAAGCTCTGAGCTTGTAGTTTCTGTCTAAGGGGCTTTAATACATCCTCCTTTTCCTGAAAGAGAAACACAAGCAGGCATGCGCTTATTAAATGCAGCTGCGAAAATACCTGCGAATACCAACATCCCAGCTTTGATAACAGGAAGGTGAGACTTAACCAATTAAGAATGATTTACCTAAATGCCTTCAGCTAAACTCGCACTGCAACGCCAAAGGAGCAAAGACACAAAAGACCGAATAAGATCAATCCAAATGAAACTTACTCTTCTGTCTTTTTCGATGATTGCATCCGGTCGATTCAAAAGTTTTCCACAGGCTCATTCAAATATCCACCCACAGATTCAAATGACACGACGGGTTTGAAGCCCTCGCTGTTATCTCTTTGAGTCTGCAAAGAAACGGGGGCACATGAGGATTAGCCATGAATAAGAGAAATAGGCTGTATTACAATAACTTTAATATTAACTTTATTTATAGAGCACTTTCTGAACGCGGAGTTTACAAAGTAAACATCCAGTACACTGCCGAACTCTTGAGCCAATCCTCAATCCTTTATAAGTTTCTTGGAAAATGGGTGCAACGATTCATTGAAACATGTGCAAACATACGCAGAAATGCAGGATATGAGCTTGAAAGTCATTTGGTCTACGGGGAGGCCGATCCATGACTGATAGTCCTCCACTGTGTGTTTTTCTATCCAGGTATACTTTTAATGCATTTGCAGTGTGTTTGGGATCATTGTCTTCCTGAAAAATGGCGCTGTTGCCAATCAGATGTTTTGCAGATGGAATTACGTGGTGGGTCAAAATCTGACGGTATCTCCAACACCACTAGCTAAAATGCAGCTCAAGCCATTACAGAGCCTCCGCTGTGTTTTACAGATGGCTCCTGACCTCCTCTGTACATATGTATGGCGATTTTAAGGACATGACTTTCAGACAATGTTCATGTGGTAGGAGAGACCGTTCTAATTCCCAATGCGTAACATACCAACGATTTGTCACGTCCCGAGGCCTCCCATAGGAACGCAAAAGGTAACCTTCCGCGTCCCTTTGATACGCGCCGGATTGTGGATGGAATCCAATAGAATGACGCTCCTGGCGGTAGCACGCGTTTAAGCCGTGTATTCCAGTCCTAACCCTAACCTTAATCCTAACCATAACCATAAAGCAATTTATGAGGAGAAAGTAAAAATAAATGTCCATGTGTAGATTCAGTCCAAACGGTTCTCATGTTTCCTCCTGTTTCCGAACGCATAACAGTTTTGGGTGGCCGAACGCGCTACATACTGATGATTTGTCATGCGTAATATGTTATGCTTTGAGAACGTGATGGCTGTAGATGGTGTTTGTAGGCCTAACACTTCTTTACGGCACACCATGATAAGATATTCCAGGTTTTCAGCTAATAGCTCGTTGGGAATCACTTTGTTGGTGCAAAACTACTATTTCAACACAATCACAACTTTACTATTTCTCATAAATTCAACTGAAGAAATGGGAACACGTGATATGTTTTATTGGTTACAGGCTGCTAGTAACAAAGTCGTTAAAGATGCTATTTAAAATCATTCTTTAATAATTTGCCTGTTATATGTGGACACAACACTGGTTCATCCCTTGAGTTAGGCTCCTTTTAAGCAACTGAATGATTCATAGGTCAGTGTGACGTGACCTCACAAACAAAAACACTCCATCTATTCCAGAAAAAAGAGAAGTTTGTCTGTGCGATCTGAGGAGAGGAAGCCTTGATGCACAGACTGAACTGGATTCTTACCTGTATTTGCCAGAAGAAGAGGCGCAGAGGTGGGGATGATATACGCCGGATACTGATGTTTCCAAACACTGCTCCGAAGTGTTGGTTCAAAACCCTGAGGTCACGTGACGACAGCTCGTAGAGGTTTTGGCGCGTTTCATCACAGTTTCAACAAGTAGGCAAAGCACCAGGATTCCCATTTTGGACAGACCAGAATCACTTGCGGGGTGTCTTACAATTACTGAAGTGTTTTTAATAATAGTGTTTCTATTTATTGCAAGCAGGCACACGGTGTATATATAAAAGAAACCAATACCTGATCTGTGGTTATTATTTTAGCTGTGGCTTGTGAACACAAGTATAGGTTATCCGTTCCCTTAAACACGGCGATACAAAGTGAAAAACGGTCTTATTTGAATGATTTCTGTCATATAGATGAGAGACTGCAGGGTGAGCTTATATCAGCAGAGAGAGAGCGGCACACTGAGCTGTAAATTCATTAAATTATCTCAATAGAAACTGTATCTACGTTCAAGGAGAAAAAAAACAGCTCTAACTTTCGTCTGTTCGACACTCTTCTGTGTTTTTATTGTATTACGTATGCAGATTTTCCTCATTCTTGCCTTCCATACAATATTAATTAAAAAGGCTAACAGTTAAAACAAAACATTTTCAAGCACTGGAAGCAAACTGAAACTAAACTGAATTGAAAACAAAAAGTAAAACCACAGTAAAACTAAAAAAACTTAATAGAAATTTTAATAACTCTAATAACTTTGCTCATGAGGCAGCACAAGGCCACTGACGTAAAGATTGAGCATTCAACCCTGCTGGCCAAATTCGTCCAGAAGAACTTCACATATCAAAATTTATGCAAAAAGGATGATATGACAATATGGTCCTCAAAAGTTTACCCAGAATGCACTTTGTAAAGAGTTCGCCAGTGAATTAACTACACCATCCAGGTTACTAGTGCTTGTTTCTATTACCCTATTTTGCTATTGAAACCTTGATGCATCACATGATGTTGACAAAGTTGTCAATACACGTCAGATTTGGGGTTTATATTGTGAGTGACTGGAGTGACCGCACGCAAAATAAATTTGGTTGTAGTTTTAACACAAGTTAAAAACACAAGTTATTTATGTTTTTTCACAGAATAACTGAGAAATGTCATTTTCCTGTTGATAAAATGAGCTTCACCTACAAAAAAAAAAGGCAAGAATAAAGGAGGAAGAAGTGGCTGAGGATGGAGGTTGGTTAAATCAGAAAGCAACAAAAGAGTCCCAGATTACTATTCGAGCCCGCTGTGTAAAAGCCAACTGCGACGAGACATTTATCAGCAAGTTTGTTCAGATGTTTGGTCGCCTGACTCTTTGTGTTGTTTACTTTCTAATCTGACCAGCACGCCTCTCAGTGGGAGTCGGGTGCATCTCCCCCCCTTCTTTCTGACAGAGAAAAGAGCACCGTCCTCTTTGGACCTGGCAGTAATTGAAATAAATTACAAGAGTGCAGCGTTGTTTTTGTTATCTGTGGTTAGTTAGCAGCACCTCCCCTCCTGCTCGAGGAACAGAGGGATTCAGGGAGGAGAAGAACGACGACAACGAGGTTCCAGTGACCCAGATTTAGTCTCAAAACATAAATAAATTATCACCCCTCCCTACCTCCTTCTCCCCAACTGCACCCCCCCGCCCTTCACACACACTTCCCATATTCAGACTCTACCTTCAAAGTTGCAAATGGAATTTAATCATGGTAAAATGGAGATTTACTCACATTCCTGCATGGATTTATGCACACAAACTCATGCATATATACATTATCTAAATATAAACATGCACACTGACCAGGAGGTAATACAGATATTCTTTTGTTCCAGCTTTTCAGGTCCGTGCTTTTCCGCATCAACACAAATGAAATATATTTGTTTGTTTTGAATATTATGTTTCATTAAATGATGACCTTTCGTTGTGCATTCCTTTGGATAAATACAGAAACTTTGCAGCATTAACCAAAGCAGAAATTACAAAGCGGAGTTTAAAACTTCTCAAGAATTCAGTAAATGTGAGAAACCTACACCTGTGATTTTGGACATCACGGACTCGTTAATAGCTGCTTTTAGGTTCGCAGCTACATTTGAGTTATCTTTGATTTGGTTACACTTGAAAGAGTTTATATAACAATAAATATATTTCTATAAAAAATTACATGAACTACGATGAACTTAAAAATGAAATGTTTTATGCACGTTCCCAGAGTTTGTTGTTCCCTCTTTGATAGAATTAACATAATATAACTTAAAAAGTACTTTAACTGAGCACTGCTGGGGGTTTTCTTAAATGTTGGAAACTTGTCAACAAATATAATTGTAATAAATGAATAAATACATAACAACAAATATCAGCTGAGTAAGATTAACCACTATAACTATCACACATAAATACACTGAGACTGGAGCTGTGGCCTTAGTCACTGGTTGCTAGGGAAAAATGAGTGCTCTGCAACCAGTTGGCTAGTGGTTGTTGGAGATATTGCGTGAAACTGGTCGCAAATAGGTGCTGCATCGAAAACCTCGCAATCGCTAGTAGGTCCCCCAAATTTCCAGGGTAGACGTCAACTTATTCGTAAACACTCAGCAATTGTTCACTAGGCTGTAGCAAAACAAACTGGAAACAGAGAAAATTTGCCTTCAAAATAAAAGTTTTGCCTTTTCAAATGTATTAGTTTCAGTAATAGGGCACAACTTTTTCTTAGACATGTTCTCCGTGTCCGTTGAAAGAGTTAATCAAATGTAATCACCTGAATTAACAAAAAACAGGACAAGAAATTTTTAGTATTCAGATTTGCAGTGCACATGAAGCTACTACTGAAACGTAATAGTGGCTTGATGAAGAAGTAGTAGTACTAGCAGTAGTAGTGATATATGAGTAATACTCATGTCTGCAAAGGTTCTCAGTAATACTCATGGTATTATTATGATTTTTGTTGGAGATTATATTTTATTATTAGTATTTAACTAGACCTTTCTACAGGTTTTTACTGGCTAATTCTACAGTCAGAAGGACATTTTAAATATAAATAAAATTATAAGTAAAGCCGCAGAAACAAAACAATAAATGAAAGAGCCCAAAAATCTATACTAACAAAGTCTGCAGATAAATCAATATTATTAACTGGCACATGGCTATTGGGAGTGATTAGGCCTTTTGGTGCTTCTTGTTAGTATGTCCCTGTCCAAAAAAATAAATAAATAAATAAATTCTGATCTTAAATAAGATTGCTTGATAAAATAAAGCCACCAGCAATTGTCCTGAAAAGGTAACACAGATGGTCCATGTCCTCGTCTCTCCTAAAGAAAGAATGTCCAAAATCAAAGTCTAAACTGTCACCAGTAAATAATCCTCTTTATTCACACTTCATTTGTTTGGAGAACATCTTGAGAAAACAGGGTTCTTGTCCTCAGAAAACAAAGTCATAAAATCGAGGAATCTGAGCCTGTGCAGGAGTGACAGTGTTTTTAAGCAGGCCTGTCTGTCGTGGCGGCGTTTTAAGAGCGTTCTCTGGCGACTGCCGTGACACTGCCATTCCCATGCCCTGTCGAATTCTTTCCTCAGATCCCAGGCATTTAAACTGCTCCCTCCCTCCCCTGCGCCACTCAGGATGCAGCCAAAAGTCCACTGACCTATGTGGGAGTGGATATTTTGGAAGACGGCCCTGGCTCTTTCACTCTCTATTCCTGTCCTCGCACGTTCATTAGCCCTGGCCTCGAGAGTCAGAGTGTTTAGATGTTGTTATCATTCCTCTCCTATCATTTTTCTTCCCTGTTTTTTCTCTCTTTTCCCCTCCAGAGACACATTTTTTTTTTTATCTAGGTTGGGTCAACTGCTGTAATAAATACACGTATGTCACATTAAAATTACTATAATCACCAAGTAAATATATATGTGTTTATCCTGGTGATGGTTGGTTGGTAAGGCTCTTTTAAAAACCTCTAAAGCAGAATGCACTGAAGCAGTTTAAGGCTGTTTCTTTAGCACTGGTTCCCAATATTTCTAATCTGACGTCCACCTAAAGTCCTAACAGAGTGACTCAAGATCCGCTTTATCACCAGTACTGCTCATTTTCAAATGTTTATTTCTTTTATCTCGATCTCTGTTTACCATTTATGGAGCAATTAACTGAACATTTCAGTAGTTATCAGTTGTTGTTTGAAACAGTAAGGCATTAAGTATTATCAAATTCCTCATCCACTACTTTTAGCTATGGTTTCATTTCATATTTATTATAACTTATTTATTTTACATTTTTAGCTAACAGTTTCAGCTATTATACTACTGAGTTTTAACTAATTATTTCTACTGCTAATTCTTTTAGCTAATAAGTTCAAGTGTTAGTCCATGCTTTTATAGTTAACCAGTTCAACAGCTGATCTGTACTTTTAACAAACAGGTTAGCTTTAGTTGGCTAACTTCTATTTATCAGTTGTGCTTGTCGACTAATATCGTGTGCTAACAATTTATTATAGAAACTTGTGTTTATCTATCAATAACTATTTTAGTCATACATTTAGATAATATAATTTTCCTAATACTTTCCCTCCATAGTAAGTAAAAGTTGACTCTCACCTCCAGTTTCACTAATACTTGACGAGCGGCGTCTTCGGTGTCTGTATAACTGCTGCCTTCTTAAAACAACACAACACTGTTACAATGACTGTGACACATCCAAAGTGGCAGACAAGTCACATGGTTAGAAGTCAAGTGATTGCAAGACCTCAATTCATTTTTTTTTTTTTACTCATATTTCTGGTCTCATGCTGATGTATATGAATTTTTTTCAAATGCATGAGGCAATATCACTCGATATAATTTACACCTGCAAATACTAAAGTCAAAGTACTTGTACTGACCTTTCCTTAATGTTTGGCTGTGTTTTGCCCTTGACTGTATAATTATGATGTTTAAGACATCACCAGAGACCTTGCAGTTACAAAAAAGTGTGAATTCTTATGTGACACTTTCATGTTTGTCTGAATGACCCTACTGAACGTGGAGAAAAAGGGAGATAAAATAACACCAGTAATGATAGCCAGTTTAATTCTTATGGCTACTGTGACACATCTGACCAAACGCACTCGTATAATTGACTTTATGGGAGAAGCCTGTCGTGATCAAAAGTCTCTGTTTACAGATTGCTGTTGCCTTAATGCTAGAGGTCAAGGTAGGGGAATAAGTCTGTTTCTGACCAAGTCATTATTTACTGTTGATTCGACAGAGGGAAGTTTTCTCGACCAGGGCTCGGGACTTTCACATTACAGGCCAGCAGAGGAAATAATGACCTGTAGGTGCTCAGCTGTTGGAAGGAAATTGGTGTTTCTTTCTTTTTATTAATATACTCCAAAGCTGCTGTGCTCTCCTCCAACATCCCTCCTTCCATCCTTCAGTCTCGTCTCCCACAGTGAACACCACAGCCCTGTTACATCACTGGAAAAAGTTTGCTTCCTTTCTTTCTGGAAGTTATGAGCTTTTTCTCACCTTTATTTTGTCTCCCCGCAAGCCGTTGCTGTTTTGGAGAAACCACATCACTGCAATTATTGCAGCATTCTAGTTTTTATTTTTTTTTCATGTTACATATTTCTACCCCTAAGGGTGGAGGAGGTTCTTATTATGGTGACTTAAATTTAGACCTTTGTTCAGCTTGTTGCAGCCCAGTCTCGAGACATTTTAGGAATGAGCTTAGAGTAAAAAGGAAAAAAAAGAAAGAAATTGCCTCATTCCTTCTCATTTTGTAATGCACTTTAGATCTTTATTAATCTGGAGCATTGTTTGGATAAATTTTCTCAATTATACCGAAAAAATGTGTTTTGCTGCAGTCTTAACAATTTTGTTCTAAGCACAACAATTTAGATAAACAGGAAGTGCCCGTTGGTTGGTTTAGTCATTTTATTTTCTGTAGGCTGAGTTTGATGTTTTTGGCCCTAATTAATTCAAACTGGCTACAGAGTTGCTTCAGACATGTCACTTTTGCATCTACAAGCCCCTTTGCAACCCAACTCGACCCTGTTCCTCCTTTTTGTGCTGCGTCTGACTAAATAAATGTCATATCTTTTGTCAGTTCTTTGTATGCTGCTATGTTTGTAGCATTTTTTGCTTTGGGTGGCGTTTATATATACAAATGTCATTTCTCATCTGTGTTAAAACCAAAATTACCCTGGCCTGCTCTTTGAAAATACTTTACAAATGTTTGTCCTCTGAGTGAAAACAGAATTAAGCAAAATAGCTTCTACATGGGCTTTTCTTTCTCTGCTGCAGTAATCTACCAAAAGAACTGAAAATGCCAGAGCTTTCTGCTTAAATTGGTTTTATAGATAGTTGAATTTTGTGAAGTAACTCCCATTTTAATATATATTCTAAAAAATGACAAAAAACAATACTCCCCCAAATAATTATAAGGTAGCATTATCTTAATGAATATCAAGGTGAATTTCTCTATTCTGTCCTTGATTAGTGATGCATGTCTGTAGCCCTGTTTCATCAGTGACTGGTATAAATCAGAAAATTAGCATGATGTAGGTTAGTTTAAAAGTTGATATCACATTAGAGAGGAATATCTTGTAAGTAATCTTGTTTATGTAACCAAATTGAGAAAAATATGTGTGTGTGTTTAATGAAAATGGCTAAGTGACAACAATTTCTTATATTCCTTTAATATTTTACACCTACATTATTTATAATGTATAGTTTATTAATCCTGTAGGAAATTAGTCCTTTGTATTTAACCCATTCACTCAGTGAAGCAGTGGGCAGCCACCAATCCAGCGCCAAATATTTTGTCATTTATTTGCAATTGTTTTGCTATTAATTTGTAGACTGGTGTTATCTATAATGTCGACTGAGTTTATGGAGTTGAACATAATCCAGCACTATGTTTTTCCAGTGCTTCACTTACTTTATCTTTGACAGTTTGGCCCTCAGGAAAAGACGATTGCTACCTTCTTGGCTAGGTCAGTCTGAAATAAATGACATTTATAATCTCAGCAAGACTTTTACCTGGTTAAATAAAAGATATCCTTTAGATTAATGGGAAGATTTTAACCTGACAGCAGTCAGATTTCATTGCTCCTTCCCCCTTTTTTCCCCCATGTATCCCTCCAGTGGCCGGTAGATTCAGAGAGGAGGTTTGAGAGAAGAAAGAAGTGGAGTAGTTGTTAGAAGTGAAGAGGATTCAGGGCCCAAGGCAACTAATCAACGTGTTTCTTGTGTCACACAAGCTCAAATCAACTTTTCTAGAGGACTTTAGATATCTTTGAATATCGTCCTGCGAGACCTGTAAAATATTCACACAGCTTTAGTTACCTGCTGTTTTTAGTAGGTATGAAGAAGAAGAAGAAGAGTGGGGCTTTCATGTACTTCTGATGGCTTGTCACTTTGCTCAGTGGCACAAATGTTCTTATGCGAGGCTCGTGGCCGACACGACTTTTCATCGTTGTTAATCAAAATGAATAAACATGCATAATTGCAGAGAGTGGGGAGAAGTTAGGGAAATTCAGAGGGAATTTTCAATGCCCTATGAAGTATTAAAATGAAGCTTGGCCTCATTTTTTTTTTTCTTCACCTAAGCGTACTTCCCCACCTAGCTTTCTGCCGACTGCACCGACATGTATATCTCTGGTTTTCATCACATGCGCTTTTCTCAAACACACAAACCATTAGGACAAAATATTTACTTTCTCACAGACGTATTCCCGTACTTCTCCCAACTTTGATATTCCCTTTGATTTCCAGCACCCCCTCCTCGCCTGCCCTTTTCAGACATGTAGAAGTTTAAGATATCTGCGGGTTTGATGTGATTTTTCCCGCCTTTGTACATCATAGGCAAACACGGAGAGAGAAAAAAAAGTGCGTTAACAGACAGGCAACGAGTTCAGGCAACAGTGGGGCGCTAAGATTGACATGTTTTTTTATTTTGACAGCGCTCACCCTCCCTGCCCTTGGTTTATGATCATAAATAGTGCATGCTGCTTATTAGGAGGCTGCCGCCACGTTCCCAGCTAGTGTTGCTTGCCGGTGTTAGCAGACAATTTGCCAGTACACATGTGAGACATTATTAGTGTTTCCCTTTCATCCTGCAGCTCCCCTCTCCGTCTCCCAGTCCTGTGCCATCCATGCAAAGCACTATGGGATAGGTTGCACTCACTCACTGATTCACGCCGCTCGTCATGCAGCTAAATTTGATGGGAAAAGCGCATAATTTGCCTCTTCTTAGATTAAATCTAACTAATGTGATTATGTGGCACAGACACAGGAGTGTACGCGAGCGCAAAGGCGCACAAAAGCCGGTATGATGACAGAATTTCAAGATGTTTCAGGGAAGAGGAGAGGGGTGGAAAAAAAATAAAAAAAGAAAGGCCGGTGCTTTTTAATGCTGCATGGAGCAACATCTGGCTCCAATTACCCACTGTGAGGTAGGTGCTCTATTATAAAAGGAAACTCAAAGGATTTCCTCTCTTGAAATACACGTTATCCCTTAATTCCTGCCTAAATTACCACTTAAGCAAGGCCTGTAATTCATAAACCCCTGGTAGTCCAGGTCTGTGTCCATGCTGGATGCAGGAAAAACTAAACTCTGTGTCACCTTGACTTTGGAGGTAGCCGTCCTTGGAGAGCCGTGGAGGAGAGTGACACGGCCAGGGCAACTCAGAGCGAGAGATTAGTGGCGTGGTCGCACCTCTCCTCCCCTCAGATAGCGCCCCGCTGGTGTGGCGAAAGAGGTGAGGAGGGACATAATGGCCGATGGACCCCCTCTAAAAGGATGTTTTGCGAGAGGTGGGAGAGGAGGTGGGGATGGTGCAAGGGCTCCAGGGTCCCGGGGGATAGATTTGCAAGTGGAGATAGTTCGATTCACCTCTCCCTGACACTGACGCCAGGGGCCCGGGGCGAGCAGTCAGCCTTTGGTCAAGGCGAGTACGACCCCAGCCTCCAAACGCATACTGTCTCATGGAGAAAGTACAGGTCTGGGCAGAGAGGTAGTTTGAAGCTAGGTTCTCCCCCGAGGCCACACTGTTGTGGTGTGCCTGTGTCAGAGCTGAAGTTTTCCACTAAAGCTTTCAGTGTATTAGCAGGGAATGGTGGCCTGCTTGGCACACCACTGTCACAGGCAGGAGACTTGTCTGAAGTACAGGAATAAAAGCTCCAGCTGCACAACCGCTCTCATAGCTTATGATTTTTAAAACAATAAACTCTGTCAAGCTGCCTTAAACACAACATATTTTAAACAGATGTTGTACAAACACTGCCGCTTAAACTGTCAAAATATGAATTAAAGGCTCAAATATTCTGTTCAGAGTTTGATTTTACTTGATTGCAAATGTTTTGGCATTCACTGGATTCAGTCATGGAAACTCAGTGTTAGGATCTGGGAATATAGCAAACTCAGAAAATATCTGTTTACAGATCAAATTCCTGAACGTCAGGGGGATATTACCAACATTTAAGGTGTGCTTACTTTAAGCTTTTCTTCCATATTAAGTGGTTTAGATGACCAGGCTAAACTTTTGGCCTGTTTCCAACCCACATTTGTCTCGGTGCTCATGTTTTCTGCACTATTTGAAGGCAGTGTTGCAGTGTTGCCATGCTCCTTGATCACAACAGGCTCTTTGGTGAGAACGATGTTATCGTAACTGAGAAGTAATGGCCCATATTACATTCAAATTGTGATAAGTGAGATTTTTTTTAAAATTTTTTTATTAATGGTTAAATTTATTAAAGCAGCTCAGAGGCCTTCCCATTAGACCAAACATGGCTAGGCAGTATATTTAGAACTGTCCTAAATATAATAGTTACAAATAAAAAAAAATCTTATTAAAAACAGTGGAATGATACAATATACTATTAATATATTTTGGAGATATTTAACAGCTTAAAATGAAATCTAAATCCATCAAATGGAATTTAGCTAAAAGAATCAAAACCCATGAGTTTTTCTTCTGGCTAATGTTACCTTATGCTACTGTAAATGAAGTCGGGAACTAAATCAAATACAGACGTTTACCCTTGTTTAAGCCTGAAATCAATCATTTTGGCATTTTGCAAGAAAAGGCTTTTATTGAATATTACAACCTTTTCCCTTTTTTAAATGTTAGCATACCTAAAAATGCAGCTGAGTAGCTAGCTAGCCAACATAGTGAGTTACTTGCCATTTAATTTTCTTCTTTTGTTTTGTTTTTCTTTTCTTTTTTTTGTTCCTATGTGGCACTTTTACTGGACAAACATGTAATATTCACAATTATTTTATTAATATTGTCCAGGTAAACAATAAGTTTTTTCCAATAACATATCAAATCTGACCTTAACTTTTATCTGCCTTAGCAAGCATGCTAGTATTAGCTATTACTAGCCAGATATAACATTGTTTGGAGGGATTTTTTGTTGTCTTTTATTACAAAACTAAAAAAGTCTCTCAATAAGTTTAATCCCTTGCAGAGGTTGTGCTTTTCTTCTCGTTAATGTTGGCTAGCATGTGCTAGCCAGCTAATATGCTAAAGCTAATGCATTTGTAGCCAGTGGGAGCCTCCTGTTCACTAAAGAGCTTTTTCACAAATTGTCTGGTAAAGAATCAGGCTTGGATTGGGACCTGTCATTTTTGGTCCTGTCATTGGTAATACAGTTGTTATATATTAAGGTTTTTTAATTCATACGCTACAAACGCTCCCTTTAATATGCAGACATAGCATCATGTACTCCAATTTCACGAGTGGAGAATTGATTTGTAGTCAGTCACATCAATGTAGTGGCAGCCATCCTGTTGGAGTCATGTTTAGACTGGTATAAATCCCGTAAAATGCTACCATTCAATCACGCTCTGTTTAGAATGGCCACTGGCATTTTTTAAGTATGCTACTGGAAAGCACGCAGAGCATCCATGAAATACACAATGAAAACATACTTTGTGAAAAATGCATTTTGTTTTTCCAGCTAACGTCACATTCTTCCAGCTGAAAATGGACCAAACTTCAGTCAGGAGAACTACTGAGATATTCCATCCCCAGCACGAGGTTAGTCATTAATATACTGCTGGATGGTTTGGATTACTCGCTGTGAAAAATCTCTGCTCCTCAGCTTCATGTAATCATTCAAATCTTTGTTAGTCTCAGAATGATTATTTTGTGACTCGTTCAGATATTTGGTGTCTGGCAAAATGTGAGCCAATGGGCTGTAGTTACATCGTAAGGTTTCAAAAACTGAGCTTTTAAACGTGCTGCAGATTAATAGTGATATTAAAAAAAAAAGCCAACCAAACTAGCCAGCTTGGACAGCTTGCTTGTGTGCTAAAGCTAAGTTAACTTTAGCTCATGTTGTGTTGTGTTTTCTTTGTAGGTGAGCTGAACTGAGGAAAATTAAACAAAGTTCTTTGCAATTAAGTTAATTTAAAGTCTATTAGAGGTAGCTGACAGTCATTTTGCATTTCATTGACACTTTAGTGGTACAAAAGCTTTTAAGTATACACTTTAAAGACATGTCTCAGGCTCACAAATTAAGAAAGACACTATTTAGGTAAAAGTTGTATCTTTACACTCTGATCAAATAAGCTATGGTTTCTTTGGCATATTGTTAAGATTTGAGTTATCTGTCTCTGAGTGACACAGACAGTGGGTGAAATAACTTACTTTCCTTGAGTTTCTCAGAGGTAGGAAAATAAACCGTTACCCTCAAATGCTTCTCCTGGACTCCGTTCATTTTCTAAAACCAGAAAGTGTCGAAGGCTCTGTTAACATTTTTCCAACCTGGAATTTTACTGACCCAGGAGTCCTGACTGAGCAGGTATTGGCACACCACAGGCTGATTTCACAAGGTTTGGGTGGATTTTTAATTTGTGGAAACATCATTCTGAACCTATAGTCCAGCGACCGCAGGGGAACCTTGTCTCCAGAAATCTGCTCCAACCCTGTTATTAAGTGGTAATTCAAACAACTCATTTATTTCATCAGGAACTGCCCAAAAAACACCAGAATTATGAAGTGTCTGTTTTTTGAAGGAGGATCTCTTTCAGGGTTTCACGACCTGCATTTCATCTAAGAGCACATTTGATGAAAAACAAGTTATTTTCCTGATATTACAGACGATTCACTGAAGTTTTGGCCGAATACCTTCGCATTAAAATTATAACTAATCCAAAAGAAACCTAAGACATTGCCAGAATTGATTTTAGGTAGATTCTTTCTACTTTTGTACTTCCATGTGGTAATTTTTTGATGTATTTTCCAAAAGGCAGTTGGCTTTTGTACCCCACAGTGGTCTGGGGCAGTTGCTGCCTTTGCCCAGATGTTAACCATCCCTGACCATATTCTTGATGTCACAGATTATAGAAAGAATTATAGGTTCAAGTCCGGTTTTCTGGTTCTTGCAACTCTTGACACTCCTGACACTGATATCATGAGGTTTACCAGCCCAAAGTAAACCCGCTGGCCAGTAAATCAGACCCTAAATCAGGTTGCAATAATGCTTTCTGTTTAATGCAACTTTTTTGGAAAGACAAAAGCCCGATCATTCAATATGATCATCTAAAAGCCCGATGTGGAAGAGCTCCTGCGCTTTAGTCCAACCTGAACAGTGAGCGTTTGGCTAACTCACTATCATCTTTTAAAGTCTCTTCTGAAACTCACTTTCATAGACTTGCTCCTATGTGTTTATGTTTTATTAATTTTTCCTGATGCCAGTCTTTTTATGTGATGCTTTTATGTTTCTTGCTTTGCTTTTATGTTTGTTGCTTTGCTTACATTACTCTTTAATAGGCTCCTCTTCTTTTACAACTCGCTTGGAATTTGTTTTGATAAATCATGGCTGATACTTTTTTGTGAAGACTGCTAATAAAACCAGAGCCTGCTCAATCTCCCCTTGTTTGATTGAAGAACATATTTGTCTACCAAAAACATGCATGAAGTGGTCATGCCAGACATTAAGGTTACAAATAAAAATTGGATTAACAGTTTATAACAAATGGGTTCTATTTTCATATGTTTGTGTACCTGTAACTGGATGAACCTCTCTTTCTGCTGGCTAATAGTACCTTAAGTCCTCTTGCTGGGGCAAAATTTGTGTTTCATGACTGGTTGGTAATTGGTAGCTGACAGTTGAAGGCAGTTGTTAGGTGAAATTGTTGCTGTCTTCAAGTTTAAACTATGAGCATCCATGGTAATCTGATAGCAACCCGAGAGCATCCTTTGTTTGTCAGGCGAACGTCGACTGCTCTCTAAGCCCGTGTGAATTTCAGGCCTCAGAAAGTGATTTTGTTGGCTTGTAGCTTCACCTGAATGTTGTATTAGCTGATGCCTTTCTGTTAGATTGGCTGGTACTAGAACTCAGTGTCATTAAATAAGGGTATTTTATTACATTTGAAAACTTATAAGAGACATCTTGTATTGAAATCATTCAGAAAATTCCAAAAAAACAAGTCTAGCACTGCGACGCCATAGTTTTCTGTTCATTCTGAACATCCCTGTGTTCGCTACGAAACAGGAAGTTCTGAGACCGCAAATTTGCCCATGTTTACAGAAATTCTGTTACAACTCGGAATTACATTTGCCTCCTGGCTGCAATGATTATGCCAGGAGCAAGGTGGTGTAGTTATATAGCAATAAAGTTGGCATATGTGGAGGTTGGGGTGAATGGATGAGTCAACAAAACACTGAACTTCAGTATGGAGGGGAAAAAGGTCATTTGACGTTTTAAGGCAAAGGTAAATTGTGACTGGATTTAAAGGACTAGTTTTAATATTAACAAAAGATCTAAAGAGAAACTAAACTGCATCTTAATAAGTTTTCTACAATTCTACACAAGTTTAAACTAAAGATCTTTAATAAAGTTTTTATGTAATTTAAGTTCGTTCTGAAAGGTCTAAAGTGCTTTTTCTGCCACTGTGTAATACTAATTGGATTCATCGTAACATTTAAAAACTGATTGTCTTAAAACTGGCTTTATGTGGTAGGAATACAGAAAGAAGCCTTTACAGCATTCAAATTGTGGCACTTCTAGTTGCCTCTAAAATTTGACTCAGACAGCATTAAAGTTGCATCATAAACTGAATTTTCCAAATGACTGTATGGTCAAACATTACCGCCTGAGCTGATTAATCTTTGTGTTCACCTTTAGTAGTAAACACAGCGTGTTGCTGCGTCTGTGAAACACCACAAATGTGAGGATATTCTTCTTTAACAAGGAGGAAAGACAGCGCGGGTCTCTGGGAGTCTTTTGGGGTAATTTAACACTAACACGGCAAAGGAAACAGACTATTTCTGAAGGTAGTCATCCATCAAACACTGAGGAGAATGTCCAGTTGGTGGCTCCAGCAGGCTTAGAATAGCCTTTTGTTCAAACACCTTTAATAATTAAACACCTACTCAGCCCCTCAGGCTTCACAAGATTGAAGACTTTCGCAGGGGGGGGGAGAAAAAAAAATCCCCTTCCCCTCCCTGTGCTGTTGTAACCTGGAGAGCTTGCCGGAGATGAGGTGCGCCGTATCACCTAATGCCTTTTCCTTGCACTGAACAAATCCCCTCTGACTCCGTTAGTACGCTCATAAAACAAGCATACTTGGAATATGTGGCCATTTTAGAGGCAGTTTATGCACTAATATTACAGTTAGACTGATTTTTATCTTGTGAGTGAAGTTTCTGCCAATTAGTCAGTATCAGGGCATCATAAAGTTAACCAAACAAACCGATACAAGTGGCAAAGAAAAGATCAAAAACTATGTGGCCTGCACTCCAAAGGTGTTTCATTATCGTTAACACCACATCACACAGTCGCTTCTAGATAGCCGCTAAAGGATTCTCCAGAATGATAGTTGTTGCCACGTCGCTTTTCAGTAGCAGAGATATAGTCTAAGGAGCTTGGAAAAAGACCGTCTGGACTTCTGTAATTTGTTTGAAGACGTTTCACCTCTCATCCAAGAAGCTTCTTCAGTTCTAAGGTCAAATGGTGGAGAGTCCCAGATTTAAGCCCTATGGGAGTGACCCCCCAAGAGGGACATGGACCCCCTGTGAATCCTCTACCTGATCATCCAAGCCAAGATGTGAAAGCGGGTGTAGGTCAGCCAAGGTTTCGGGTGAACCCATTGTGAGATATAGTCATTACTTTTATCTTCATTGCATAAAAGGACAACAGCATTATGCTACGTGGAGGCTGCATCCAGGACTGAAACTGCATTATACTGCTAAAGCGACTGCTATCACAAAGCAACAAACCTAGCAACCAGAGCCAGAGCTTTAAACGGAAACAAAGCTAGTGATGAAGAGTCGGTGTTGGAGCCTCCATTTCTTCTTCTACATCTTCCTACAGTAGAATCACTGAGGCTGTTTTTAACTTTGCCTCGTGTTTCCGGCTTTGCGTGCACACATTAAATCTTAACAAAATAGCCTGTCTGTATTTGTGAGTCTGTAAGCCATATCTGATATATTTAACTAGTAATTATGTGACAGTGTGTTTCAGGTCATTTTACAGGGAAACACGAATGTAATGGGTAGTGTAAAAAATTAAGTAATTCAATGACAACCCCAACAATCGGCACAGCACCAGTATTGGATGACCTGGGAATAAGTGCAGGCTGCCCGAACTTTGACAGCTACTGTGCTGGACAGAACTGCTGGTCCTAGTCCAGCAGAGGGACTTTTTTTTTTTTTTTTTGCATGTCTGTCTTCACGTTTTTTCCTATTTACCTTCTGCTATTCTTAAATAAACGGGTAAAATGCTTCCAAAACAGATAAAAGACTAAAAGATACAGAGCGGTGCACATTAAGAGCTATATTAAGAGTGAAAAGCTTTAATATTATTGTGTTACACATTCACTGAACTTGTGTCTCAGCTGTGTGCTCTCCTGAAGGGGGTCACAAGCATTTGTAAGAGTGTAGTTTTTGCTTCCTGCCACATTAAACACTCCTTCCTATTCTCCATCCCGTGGGACCAAATAATGACTAATGTAAAAAAAAAAAAAAGGGGGGGGGGCTGCAGATATGCTGAGAACAAGCACCTGAGAGAGAACAGCTGTCTTGTAAAAGGTCAGTCTCCCACTGCTCCTTGGTCTTTCTCTCCATTTCCGGCCTCTCAGCCCCCCCGCCCGTTTCCCACCCCCACCCATTGGACTCCAAAGTCACGTAGTTTGGCTTTTTTCTCACACACATTGCTCTCACTCCCTTTGCGCTGCACCTAGAGGATTCTTGGCAGAGCCTGGCCACCTTGTAATCCCGTGCAGAGAGGGAAAAAGGAAAAAAAGACAAGGAGTGGGCGGATAAATGTACTGCGCTCTGGTTTATAAAACTTCCCTGCGAGTGGATATATATGGGTCTCTTGAGGTGTTTGTTTTTCCCCGAGTGTAGTGTAGCTATCATCGTTACGCACATGTGTAACCCCCACCGCCCCATCCCCGCACACACTTCCACACAAGCTCTTCTAAACATTGACAAACAGTCTCGAAAAGGCAAAAAACAAACACGGATCGAATTGGTTACATTTGGGCTGCTTTGGAGAGAAATTTCTCATAACCCGGCTGACGAAAAGAGGCCGCTGCAATTTTGCAGACAAACAAACAATGTTTGGAGTGATCACTTTCAATAAATGCCCTACTCACATATTTGAGCTCTAATATTTATCATGAAATCGGCATGGCCGCCAGACCGACTAAACAAATACAGAGCTCCCACGTCTCTTATATCAACATACATGCAAAAACTAACAGTAAACACACGGAGAGCGACGCTGCCGTGTCACTGAGAGCGGCCTGAAACCCAAACTGTCAATAAGGCGCAAGTTGTTGTTTTACAGAATCACACTTGAAGCTGCTAGATGCAACTTTTCTTTTCACATTGTCATTACAAATAAACTCAGTATACATTGATACATTTAGGATACTTCCTGTCTCATTGAAACGCCCTCTTTAATGTTACCAAGGACATTTTGAGGCATTTAACATTTCCTGTGGGTGGATTGTGTGGGCGTGGCTGGTGTTGAGCATATCAAGGTGATTGCCTGAATTTTTAGGCAATTGGAGATAAGCGAAAAGGGAGAAAGAGAAGCTGTGCAATGAGTGCAAATAAGTTTGTATGTACAAATAATGGATTTTGACAGTACAAACAGGGTCTTTGTCTTTTATGTTTGCATATGTGCTGTAAAAGTCATGTGACCTACAGGATATATCATTAAGCATGCCATTCAAACTGCATGCAAACTTCTTATGTATCTTCCTTTGCCAGTATATCAAAAGCAGACTTGCAAGGGCCCCTTAGTGGCTGACAGCAGGTCTCAGAGCTCTGACTTGATGAGGGACTTCTTCCTTTTTCTTATCATCTGCATGCAGAAACAGGAGTGGATATTTGGGGGCAGGGGGAGGTTGAGATGGTGGGATCACGTATGGACACCACCAGGGATGGCCGGGGTTACGTTATGGTCAGCACTGCTATCTGGGTCAAAGCCTTTTAATCGTCTTTTCAGGCATTTTGGAGTAACAAGGCTTCCATCTCGAGCTCTGGGAAAAGTTTGAAAGAGAACACGGAGTCAGGAAAAGACGGTGATATGAAATAAATCAGCATATAAAATAAGGAGGTAATGATGCCAGAGGAGGGGAGGGGAGCGGGGCGGCAGGTCTCGGCGGGTATTTCAGCCAACCGCTTGTCAAGACTGAGGCGGCGGGAGAGTGCGTGACAGCTCTGACAAGAGTTAGCGGAGGTCCTTCAGCGTTTCTCTTTTGTGTGACAAGGGGAGGCGGGCAGGGAGGGCTGCTGAGCAGCTCTAGACAGCCGAGGTTGCGGGAGCGGCTTCCGGTGGGTCGCATTAACACCAACCTGCCTGTCATGACTCATGAAGTTTGCCGGGAAGAAGACAGGAGACAGACGAAGAAGACGAAAAGCATATTTCAAACAGTTACGCAGGGTGCAAGCAGGTGAGAGGTGAACCGGCTCTACATGTGATCCAACGTGTACTTAAACCTGTGAACAGCATGAATGTTAATATCGCGTGTAGTTCAGAGCTGCCATGTGAACAATGTTTGCATCCATCTTGTACAAATTTATCAACCATTTAGGAGACGACAGCGTGTTCCTCTACCTTTAATGTGACACTGGATGCACGCAAGGTAGCTTGGTATCAAAAGGATTGATGCAGCTATCTGTTTCCTTCAAACTATATCCAGATTTGTGCAGAACCTGGAGTCAACAGATTTATACGCACGTTCACGCCTACTGCCAAGTCAAAATCTAACATGCAAGTCTTTGTACTGTGGAAGGAAAACAGACACTTTTCTCAGGGTAGTCCATCTATCAAGTTCATCTTGGGGTCACCAGATTCACACATACCCCCCCTGTATGTGGAATTTTCACCCTCTGTGGCAGACCATAGATGATATAAAGCCTAGACATACCTTGAAATGTCTCAGAGCTGCATTCGTTTTAATGGCCACTAGGGGATGACACCTGTGGTTGCAAAAAGTCTTTCAGGCCTGCAGAAGTCTATGGAAAAATAGCCCTCAGCCCTGATCTACGTAAACACTTTCCTGGGGAGTTTAGGGGCACTTATTTTGTAAGTCACGAGTATTCTTAAGCTAAATGGAGACTTCTGCACTGAATCAATGTAGAGCGTACGACGTAACCTACACAAGTGACCAACGCTGTTGACAACATTATAACTGTGTATGATGTGTTTCAGTCAATCTGAAATCTCATGGCATAAACAGCAGTTTTCAGTGGATTTTGTAAAGTCAAGTAACCAATTAGGCATAGGAGGCTAATCAGTCTTTGTGACTCACAAGAAGGTGCACAGCAACAAACCGACTCATTCCCACACACACATCCATAGAGGGATTTTCTATTATAAGCCCAAGTGCCTTGTCTAAATTTCACACATACCCTCACTCTATGGTGAATGCATCGGTGGAAACTTGGGTTTCAGTCTCAGGCAGATTGGAGAAGCTCGGGATCAAACCACTGACCTTCTGATTATTAGGTGACCCGCTCTACCTTGTGAGCCTCCTGAGTAAGTTATGGCGTCGGGTTTCAAAGGGGCTTGGCGTACCTACAGCATAGATTTAACACAGAGGTATAATTCCACTGTAAGAGAGTGTGTGGTGTCCCGTCTTGATTCAAAACAGCAAACTATACCGTTCAGCTTGAACAGTGATGGTACATGAGCAATGTCTGTGTCACATGACCAACTGGAAATCTTAAGATAGAAGGCCAATGCATGAAAGAGAGGTCATTTGAAAGGTATGATCTAGTTTAAAGACCCATTTTTGACATCTGTTGAATAAAAGTCTAAAATTCACCTATAATTTAATCTCATCACGAGAAACTCTGCTACAATCAGAATTATGACTTAACTTGGGAGAGATCTACAGCTCCAGATCCAACAATATTTAAGACAAAGTGTAAAATGTCAATAAAAAGGGAATGCAACTTAGACATTTTATTATTTCATTAAATATATTGGTTCATTTTGAATTTTATAGAAGTTAGACATTTCAAAAATCTTGGGAGGAGTAAACCCCTCGAACCCCCCTTTGGGATGGGTAGAGGTTCAGCAATCTGCAAAAAGTGCTTATGGAATCGGCAGCTGGTACATCGGGAAAGACGCCATCAATGCCGAAAGGTAAATACAGGTTTAAGAGCAAGATGTGGTGCCATCCAGGGAAGGGACATGCACGAGATATCTCCCCTCAAATCCCTGCTACAAGACAATGCTAGGCCCCAGATACCAGCTATTACCACAGCTTCACATTAGCCTGTAGTAGTCCACAGTAAAGTCCACGTTAGAGTCTGGGTGCTGAACTGGTCTACCACTGGGACATTTGGCGCATTGAATTTATGAGATTTGCAAATCATAACATTCTTTTTATTTTCATTTTACACAACATCAACCCAACTTTTGTATTACATTTGGCACTTGAAGGATTCTCTACTCTCTCAGGTTTTTCGACCTCATAAAACGAGATGCAAGAGCAAGTAGCAAGAGCAGTAAATCGAAACATTACAAAGGCTATGCGAGCGCACGTGATTAAAAACGAAAATGGCCACCAAACATGTGAAGCGTGCACACTTGGCCCGTTTCTCCTGTTTGCTCAAAAAGCCTTTGTTTTCGAAATTTTTTTCATTTTGCCTCGGCGCTCGCTGAAATACGCGCTTCTCTCGATTCTCCCCCAGTTCGCTATTGTCTTCGCTCAGCCTTTCAACCCGGCCTCACAAACAGATTCTCTAAACCAATTGTCGGTAATAAGAGTTCAGCAGATTCAACCATGAATATGCATATTAATCTCTCAGCACATTGCTAGAACAGTCCAGCAAGACAAAAAAAAAAGTTTTCATCCAATTATACTTCTAAATCAGCAATAATTACAACCCTATACATCATCTGCATATTTCAATTAATATTCAAATCTTGTATAGGGTTTCGCATGCTAATTTATAATATATTCAGGATTAGGTACATTACAGTTAAATCTATCTCTATCCAGTCTCTACCTTGCCTCTCCTTAATAAGCCGTGTTCCCTGGTAATGTTACTGAACTTATTATAATGCAATATGCTCAGGCATAAGAATCACACATCCTTAATATTATTTCGTGCAATTAACATGGAGCCGAAAAAATACAGAGGGCCTCCTTCGTTAATTTGCTCAGGCACTCACATATAATGCAAAACAGAGGGGGAATAAACAGGTCTCTGTCTGACTCGTGCTCACGCTCACGCGCACGAGTCAGTCAAGTGTTGCAAATCTAATTTAAATATATGAATGTTTTGTTTTGTCCATTTCCCCGGACTTGACTCGGCCACGCCGCGTCCTCTCAAATGGGAAATGATGCTGCTTAGTATTGCTGCCCAGTTTTCAGAGGGCGGGCAAAAAAACAAAAAAGGAAGAAAAGAAAAAAAAATAAAAGGCACACTAAGACATTTGTCAATACTGTGTGCATTCTCTATCTGTCCAATTTATATGTTCTATACTCTCAAAGCTCAGGGGACTTCAATTAGACAAGTACCTGTATCCGGCGCTCTGCTCTACAGCTCCCAGGAGCCCTTTGTGCTTTCATATTGAATCATGGAGAGACAGTTAATATTCCAGCGGAACGGAGCGTCTATAAAGTCGCCACCATAAACCAGAGAGGGGACTTTGTAACATCCAAATAATAGCAGTAAATAAAGAGCTTACACCTGTATGGCAAAGGCCAGGTCCAGCGGCGGTGCCCTGATAGGATGCACCCGGCTGGCCTGCAGACAGCAGTAAACGCTTGGGGTAAAGAACAGCGAGCGGCATTAATGGATAGGTTTATTTTAAAGCGTGCCATCTGCCATCAGTCACCCAGAAGTATTGGACAGCGGAGAAACAAGTTAGCTTAACGTCCCCTCTTTGTTGCTCTCCTCTTCCTCCTTCGCCAGGAGCCCGATAAAGATGGCGGGGAGGTGGGGAAGAAATGTCGGCGAGGGCGGCCGTGCGGGTACACAGGGATCCCTGAGAGAATAAAGCATCAAACCCACTCAGCAGCACCACTAACAATAATAAAAATGCCTCGGCTTAAAGGTGACATTCCCAATTTACGATTATTTGTGTCTATAAAGTGTATTCCTCGGCTCTGACTCATTCGCGCCCCTCCCTTACAAGAACAATGCATTAAGGAGGGGGTGCCGAGGGTAAATGGAAATTCTATCCATTTTATTAAACCGACAGGCCCCACTATACCTGAGACTTTCAATTTTGCCAGCGTGACCTCCAAGGAGACATTTCTGTCTCCTCTCTGTCTACCTTCGCCTCATTCAATTCCCTGTTTGCTCTGACCGGCCCTCCGAGCACCCGAGGGCCCGCAAAGCCGTTATGGATGAGCTCCGAGGCAATTCTGAAATGGAGAGAGGAAAGGAGCGTAGATCTCAGCTCCCCGAGAAAGATTTACTTCAGGGTGCAAGATGGATGAAATCAGCCTTTGTATCTCTCTTAGTGATTGTTTTTCCTTGCACTCTTTCTGCTTTTTTTTTGGTGTGTAACAGGAGGACGTTCGATGGGATGGGGAATGTGATGGATTAGGAGGCCGAGATCGGAGCAAATCTAACAGCAGAGGTGGAGATGCGGCGTTGACCTGAGTAATGTCGTGATCAGGGCCAGCTGATACGACCGCTGTGTCTTTTCCAAACACCTAAACTGTACCAAGACCGACTTGATTTGTCTCCTGTGTCATAGGTGCAGAGAGTTATGGACAAAGACAGTAGAGACTAGCAGTGTTGTGTAAGAAGGCGTCTCTGGGTTATCATTTGCCCTAAATTGTATGTTTCTCCATTTGAAGTCTTTAGTTTTCTTTACCTGACGCCACCCAGCTTTGGTTTAAGTTCGTGTTACGACTGTCAACATTAGACCAAAATGAGGGTTAGTTAATAATTAAAATGTAAAATGCCATAAAATAACTCCTAGCCTGTAAAGTGTTAGCCCCGCAGCTAACTTTTGAGCATTTCCTTTCACTGTAGCGTCAAAAAGCAGCACAGATGTTGGTCTTTACACGAGTAACAGCTCATAGTCACCTGGACAAGATGGCAGTGGCTGTACTGAACACCAACAGATCACAGGCTTCTAAGGAGGTTGGTGGATTGGTGCCCTCATTTCATACGTTAACAGCAAAGGAGATCCTGCCTCTTGTCCAATTTGGACCTTTGTCTTTCACTCACAGTTCTTTATTTTTGCCTCACTTTTGACTTTCTCGTCCAGTCACTGCTTAGGTTTATGCACTGAAACAACTCGGATGGGTTTAGGTGATAAGATGACAGGGTCAGGTTTAGACACTGCCAACAATTTGTGATCTAAAAAGTACTTTATGTGGTTTCAGAAACGATTGCGGTTCAGTTTTAAAGTCATTCCTCTACAAGAGTAACCCTATTGGAAGGCAAATGTGTTGTGAGTCGCTTTTCACTCGTACCTACGCCATAATTTTTAACGGCGCAGTCGCCGTAGAACACCATATATAGAAATAAGCCAGGCCAGCAGCGCCGACGAAGTAGCATTAATGAACTAACATATGCCGACCATCTCCTCATATGTATACTGTGTCTATAATGGAAAACAATTGATGGACTCCTAAAATGTTCTGGGCTTAAGCGTCTTTAGTCTACCTATAGTTGTTGTGCATCTGCAAGCTGCTTAGCAACCGCTCTCCACCTCAATAATCATGTGCGTGATAACTTTTAAGCATTTTCCTTTGTGGTTGATGATTCTAACTATGATGTATGTTTTGGAGAGAACTTACTTTTTTTGTCTGTTGCAAAATACAAAGTTTGAAAGGTATGACTATAAAGAAAGACGACGAGCAGGTCTAGAAGTTTCAGTATTACAAATGACTTGCAGAAAACATTTCAGCCATCAGTCAGCATCAAATCTCAGAGACAGGAAACTGAGTCGAGAACAGTTAGTTCTTTTGAAAGGAGCCATTATTGCCCGAAGAGCCGGTTGTGGCTGCTTTCTGTGACAAGCGTAATTGATAAAAGCTATTAAGGTCTACCACGCTATCCATCATTACATCTGTCAAGGAAATCAGCGCAAGCTCGAACGGTTTAGATTCAATGTTCTGCCAATAATGCAGCCTGGCAAAGTTACAAAAACAACGTCCAGAGAGAGCAAACCGAGCCCATCATCAACAGCAGAAGCAGCAGAGCTTTTATCAGTACACAGATCCACTGCTGCAGAAAACGCTCGGCTGCTGAAGGGGGAGGGAGGTGGGGGGGTCTCCTGGACAGGAAACAGACATCACTTTCCCTTCAGTCTCTATCGTAGGGGGGTGATGGCACATAAAGTATTCCCGTGAAGGATGGCGGGAGAGAGGAAGCAGCCTGAGACGCAGCCAAGTTTCTATTGAGTTATGGATGTTTTCAGCAAAGAGCCTTCAAGAGCGGCACTGCTCAAAGTGACTGAGCTCACACTTAGCACGGACAATATAAATGGAATAGTCGGCATTAATATTTCCTCAATCCAAACCCACCTCCCCTTTATGTTAAATATCTTTTTTATGCCTCTGAGGCTGGTGAGGAATGGATGAAAAGCATATGTAGAGTATCAGATATGTCCACTGTGTGGCAAGGGTGCAAAGTCTAAGGTTATTTAACCGTCTGTCATGATTGGAGTGCTGGGATCGTAAGTGCATTTCTGTGACAAGCATGACATGATGTAGCAGATGAATTATTAAGTAAAGTCACAACACATGAGAGGATTGAAAATAATATTTCATATTGAGGAAAATGTTGCTTTATCCCCTTTCATATTTAGAGATGAAGCAATGTTGCAGAGATGCTGATCTGCGCTCACGAACCGCCGCCATCGGCGATGGTGCTATAACCGTGGCTAATTGTATGTCTAAACCCTCTTTGGGATGAGCGGCGCGTTGGGAATAGAGCAGCTCTGGGTTTGACAGTGATGGTTCACGGGATGACAAACAAACGCCACAGAGGATCAATGTGAGGAGGTCCATCTTCAAAACACAAGAGAGACGGGAAAACGACAAAACTGATCTTCCGTGACAAGTGTCCGTGTCTTATCAGAGAATTCAGCAGGGTGCTGGCGTGTTTGGGGGATACTGTTTGCACTTCGTGGGATAGTGTGAAGAGTTTTTGCTCTAAAATGAAGCCAACTATTTTTTTTTTTTTAAGTGCTCATGACTAACTTTTGACAAGATGTGGCGCTTTTTCGGATAATAGGATAAAGTCTTTGGGGCCTAGAATCAAACTTTCTTTCTGTATTTTACAAGTAATGGATACTGGACTGGAAACGGCGTGACGCTTGAATTGCAAAGGTTGGCGGACAGCCTGAGCTTAAGCATATAATGAAAAAATAACCTATAAAAAGGTGGGATTATGGTACATATTGCATTATGTCTAAGTAGCCCCATTTAAAAGAAAAAGATTATAAAAAATAAAGTAATAATAAAATAAAAATCTAGTTTAAAAATAATCCTATTTGTCAAAACTTTTCCTTGTATGCGAGATACTCTACTTTTATTCTCATGATCTTTCTCGATGTAATCTAGTCACTCTCGGAGTAATGCATGTAGCAACCAGATCCACGCTCATGTGATCCAGTCACCTCGAACATCGAAATCAACCTTATGTTAATGGTCAATACAGTCAATGCAATCGATCTCTCAAGGCAAAAAGTGGAATTCAAAGTTCGAAGTCCTTTTGAACTCTCCCGGTGAGCCAGGGCCTGGGACAGCTGACCCAGTATTTGTGTAGTATTATCGTCCATATCTTCCAGATTGTCTGTTTTCGGTGATTTAGTCTTAATACTTAAACACATACTTTACATATGGTTCTAAAAATAAAAATGCATCAATTCAAAACATCTTTTGATCCATTTCCTTCCTTTCAACATTTAGTCTCCCCGAGGCCCGCACAATCTGCATGAACCTGTTGGATGTGTTTGCGAGTCATAAAAACGCACAGGTTTTTTTTTTTTTTTGTCGTTTTTTTTTCAGTTACAATTACTTTAAACAAAGACTAATTACTGGACAAATGAGCGACTGTACCACCAAGTCCAATTACTGGAAAAAATAGCTGCTTTGTGCCATTCGCTGATTACATCAATAAGATTCTCCTCGGCATGGGGCCATCATTACATCGGTTCAAACAGTAATTTTACTCATTTATATGGATTTCATAACGTAATATTCCCAGCAAAGTAAACATTTAGATGTGCGGGGAGGAAAAAAAACCAAACAAACGTATGCATATGAAAGTACAGAAAATATGAAGTTTCTCCCAGAACCAAATTGGCAATCACCAGCCGTCTACCCCATGGTCATAATGAAATTGCGCCAGCAGTGGTTGAAATAAATGACATAATTCTATGTACACACAATTAAAGGAGAAAGCTACAATCGTGCATTCAGCTCAGAGTTAGTTTATGATAGCACAAAGCAAAAGCAAACCTATAAATAATGAATACATCCATAATTATTCCGTCTGAGATTTGCATAATTATTGTTTTTTCTCCTTTCATGGAATCATCTGTTAACATTGCAGTCCTTTCTTTGTTTCGCAAAGCAGCGAGCATACCTTCCTGCAAAAGTACACACATGAATAGTAATAAATTGGCATTATAAGGAAATGCTGTTCATTTATAATTAATAGGTTGGTCACATTTACACTGTGATATTGCTGCAAATGCACCACTATTGCTCTAAATGAGAGTTCCTGTTGCATCTGTAATGCGCAGCAGCAGCAGCACTAGAAATGAGGCTTCCTATCTTTTAGCTAAAAAAGATTTGAATTCTTCTCCTTGCGTTGACAAATTAATGATGATGAAAGCAAGGTGTGTGACTGATCTGTGAGCACAGTGTTTGCTCTTTTTAATTTCAGATGGATACTTCCATTCTTTTCTGCACTGGATCTGAAAGATGCCCTTCACACCTGTGTATGTCGTGCATTTTTACTTTTTCAACATGGGAAATTTTCAAGGTTATAATCAGCAATTTAATTATCTTCTTTTATAAGCTCTGGATACAAATTAGTCTTCTTCCTACATGCAGGGGCTAGTATGGGCTGTCCTATCAGTCGATGAAGCAGCTTTTCCAAGGCTGCAACCACAGACTGTATTTAAAGGATGGACATGGCCACCCGTGCCAGTCTTGCGTTGAATGTGAAGCATCCAGGATACAAAGTAACGGTACACTGTCGAGGTGGACTATGAAAAAACATCTGTATTATTTCGAGCATACAGCATATTTAAAGAACAGAAGTTGACCAAAACTGCTTCAGAGTTGGGCACATTTACAGCTTCCTTTATAGGTTCAAAGTATCGGTATCGGCGATACTGGCTCTGTATTTACTTGGTACTCAACCTTAAACTTCTGAAGACACACACGGTACCAGGTCTGACAGAAATGTGGAAGAGAACAAAAGTAACGGCACTGTGATGAAAAACTTCACTGTATTTATTAAATGGTAAAAAATTGTATGCATTTCAGCAATTAGCTGTCATCAGTGTAAGTTATGAGAAACAACAATGGTAATATATGAGATCAGAACACCCATTAAAAAACAAGAGCCTTATTTAGGTGAGCTGGTTTATCAGTGTAGACGCCACCATCTTGTACAGATATGGTTCCTTATGGAGTGATAAGTTGGTAGCTAATACTACCAAGCTAAGCTAGCAAACTCGAGGATTGGGACGTGACCATGTTTGGACAAGGCTGGCTTGTGTAGGCTCTTCTCTGAGACTGAGAGAACTTTACCCACCAACACTGGAGAACACAGCTTCATCAGTTAATTCATAAAGGGCCCAACCTTTTGACAACAACCACGATCCAGAGGTCTAGTTGGTTGACGAGTTTGTGAACTTGTAGCTTTTTCCTGTGGTTTGGTTTGTTTTTCAAGTCCAAGCAAACTCCAAGTAGACCAAAATGTGCCACTACAAACCACGTAAAAATATTCAGTCTGCTTATTGGCCAGGTGTTTCTGGGGGTAGGTTTTACTCCATGTAAAGCATGTATCAGCTATAAACATGTTTATTTATCCTTTAAAGTTGGGCATATTAACATGTAAGTCTATGAGGATGGAGTCAGCCTCAAGTGGACATTACAGGAACGGTAGTTTCTGGCCGGTTTGCATTGGTGTCATTTTTCAACCTCAGAGTTAACGGTTAATAATAGTCCATCATAAGTTCCTAGCAAAGAAAATAATATTTTCAAGATGTTCTCTTAGTCGAACCAACAGTTCAAAACTTAAAGACTGCATTTCAAATGCTATAAACCAGACGAGAAGAATCAGATTCTTTCAACTAACCAGGGAATATTTGGGATTTTTATGTTAACTGCTCTCTCGAAATCATGTCCAACATTCACATCTCATCCAGACAAAACATTCCCATGTCTTTGTACCTGGTACTTGACCGGTGTTTGGTGATTGAGCTTGGCTCATAGCCAAAGTGGCCTCTCAGCTGCTTTCCGCCGACCCTCGAGCTGTGTATAACCAAAGAAAACATTAACCAGGTGACTTATCATGGAAGTCTGTGGCTGACCTTTTAATGCGCCTGTCATTGATTGCATAGCATGGTACACTCTGTCCATCCCAAGGTGATAGATTATTCAATTAACTATTGACCTTTCCCGCAGACTCATTTGTCGATGGAAATGCTTTTATGACAGCAGTGCATTTAGAAACCAAAGGATGCTGAGTTTTGATTTTAGGATTTACTGTGCACATTATGCTTTTCTCCCACCCGCTCTTCTTTCTCTTGTTTACTTTTTGATTTACATTGTAAAATGATGAAGTTTGGCTCTGGTGCTGGCGTTTGGCTCTCCTGTGGTGGATGACAACTGTACCGGGATAAGTTTCTCTGCCCTCTGGATTTACCCCGTGTACTTTTCCTTTACTCTCACATATTTCATGGCCAAATGCAGCTTGTTAGCGTAGCCCTCAGCTGTTTCTTGAGACTGAGAGAGGTGCATTTGGATTTGCAAAGCAGAGACGTGATTCAGCACCTACGATGTGCCCATTTGGCGCGAGTGCAGTTGTCCTCATATCGGTTATCTGCTGTGGCTGAGATTACTCACTCCGATTTTAGCGTTCAGATTTTTTTTGCATTCATCTACATTAAAAGAAAATGTTTTAAAATGTTTTCAGAGCCTTTAAGAATCACTGAAAAGCAAAGGAAAATCTTAAGAAAAATGTATCCACTATGGAAGAGTTTTGGACCAGTTTTCTAATGTCTGTTCAGTACTTTTACCCGACTACGCTGCTCAGAAAACAGGCCACCTGCTTTTCTTTTGGGTAGATAGACCAGCAATGCAAAAGGCAACTTTCTGGGCAACAGTCCAGGCCAATGCATCCCCTGAGTTATAGGACCTGAAGTGAGAACGTGTAAAGCAGCAGTCTGGTTTTTTTTTTTTTTTTTTTTTTAAGTTTTTTTTTTTTTTCTTTTCAGATTTTTTTC
>VURO01005982.1:38154-58949 GCA_015108175.1 Pelvicachromis taeniatus
GGTAGGGGGGTTTTTTTTTTTTTTTTTTTTTTAAGTGTTGTCTTATTTTCATTTCAGCATTTCTGCCATGAAGGTACGACACTTGTTTTCAAACTTCCTGCGACTCTTAGCGATAAATTAAGCACAGCATGACAGGTCAGTATCTTCTGCCAGCATCAACAGCAAATGGCAAAATATAGAGCAGAAATGATCTGAGCGTGAGGTTTCCATGGAATCACTGTGTTGGGACATCTGCTGTGGTAATGTTACCCCATAGTGATGTCCAAAAAGTTGTTCAGTTAGTCGCCGCCCTTTGATCCAGTCCTGACACTAAACTTTTACTACTTTCATATCTCATGCAACTTGAGCAGAAATATCGGAGGGGTTATTGACTCCAAATGAATCACAGCATAAATAAATGTAGCACTAAGAAAGACATACAAAGAACAAACATGTGACTTTTCTATATTTAAAATTTTGTTAATGGTCCAGCTGTGATGTCAGATTCATTTGGGGATGGATGTAAGGTGCTCAGATCTAGAAACTGTACAGTAAAAATCCAAAAAGAGAAAGAAAACAGCCCTCAGAAAAATGTTGCACATCTATGAGCACACAAAATGTAAAAACAGGCCTCAGTCATGCAGGCCTATAGACCGTTTGATGACTGCTTGACAACCACCGGTTGCTAGGAAAAAAATGTGTTTTCCCTTATGGTTGATGAGTGGTTGCTGAAGGTTACTGACAATTGCTGTGAAGTCGGTTGCCTCCCTTGAAACCACCAGCTGCGAGGGAAAATGTGTAACACACCTTTTGAAACCAAAACCATTATGTCACAGTGGCTACATTTATGCTAGGTGTCGCAGCAAACATGGTTGAAACCATGGCGCTAACTCCAAGGTCAAAAGACGTCTGATAGCAAAATCTGACGCATAAATGGACACGGGATAAAACTAAAACCAGAGAACGCAAGCACTATCAGTCAGATTAAAGCAGTGAAGGAATTAAAGGTGCTTTTTAAATAATTATTTGGTTACTCTCTGGTTGTGAGCCAACACAATGTCTTACCGGAGCCTATTTCAATTCTGTTTCATTGGTTGCACGGCAAACTAAACATGTCTGGACTCTTACAACCATCACGTCTCTGCCCCTGATATAATCACTTTGAACCAGTGGTGCATTTAGATTTTTGTGCGGAATAAACTGAAGGACCAAAGCGGAAGAACGGGGATTTCAGTTCGAGAGTTTGATTGAGAAGGTCTCATTTAATTTTGTTGTCATCACTAAAAGGTTATGAAAAAAGTTCTTGAAGTCAAACTTCTCTTGCTGGAAAGTCAAGTTTGGCACAACTTTCATTTTGCATTTCAACCAAGGCTGAGAAAAGACCACCAGCTGATGGTTATTTCATGTGAAACCAATAGAAGCAGGGCAGATAAGTACAGAGGAGGGAAGAAGGCAAAGGCAGGAAGTATTAACAAATGAAACATGAAAGGAAAAATAAATCAGGAAGCTACTCAAATAGAGGGATGAACTGCTCAATGATCATATCCATCCAGTTTGCAAGAACATTTACAAGGTTTTGGCTTGAAATATCTAAGAAAAGATATGTAATCTAAACTCTACCTTCATGCTTTCCTGTAAATGCATGCCAGCGTTTCTCAGGCTTTTGAGTTCAGATTTCCATCTGCCCCAGAAGGCTTAAAGCGTCTGATTTCCCTGATTAGCGCTTCCTCTGAATGAAGGTGTGCTAATCAGTGAAATCAGCTGCCGTCGTGTTTTGTTGGACTGAAAAGCTCCAGACTCTTGCGTTCGCTCCCACTCCGCCCCTCTGCCATCGCACACAGGTTGAAACAAACGGTACGCTGCAGATCCTCCTCGCCTCAGGTTAAATATCCTGTTGTGACTTGATGCCGCATGACACGTCTAGCCAGCGCCAGTTTAAGGGCCCTCCTCCTCCTGCTCTGCCCGTCCTCATTGTTGTTAAAGAGGATGTGACAAAGAGCGATATCGGTAGAATGAATATTTAATATCCCCCTCCCCACCCTGACTTATTCATGTTCCTCAGGCATATCTGCCTCGCGCGTCCCTGCTCTCTACCTGTCACATTCCCTCTCACCGAAGAAGCATGGAGTCATCATGGTGGCGTAATAACTTTACTTTCAGCCAGAGAAGTAGCAGGGACAAAGGCAGCAGGCAAAGACATCTTGATCAAGCAATCCTCCAGAAATGATGTAGGCCTGTGGAGAGGTGATGGATATCTGTTATCCGGTGCACCTCTTAAATATCATCCTCCCCTTTAACAGTTTTGACAGGAACTGCTTCCCCCCTTGTCAGAGCCAATTGGTTGAGGGATCGAGGGATTGAACATCTACAGGAGGACAGGAATATCGCAATTACCGACAAAGGAGGGAAGGTGGTGTGGGGGGGGGTATCTGTTAGTGATGTTTGATGTGATTTATCCGACAGCGCCGGGAGTGCATTTAAACGGGGGGCCCTGTGACGCCGTGACATTGACGGAGTTGTGTAATCAATTGGACTCGTCCGAGCACGAGCGTTTGAGAAAGCTGCTGTCAGTATCTGAGTGACGGTTCATCATAACTACCTCATTCGACTGCCCCCCTCCCACCCACCGCCTCCTCCTTCCTCCTTTATGTGATGAGAAACGAGAGGAGGAGAAGAAGAAGCAGAAGGAGAGAGACCTGAACAGGGAGAAGCTGATAAATCATTTCAGCTTGGAGGAGAAAAAAAAAAAAAAAAACGGGCTTCTGCTCAACTGGATCTCTTTTCTGGACTCGTTTCAGTCGCCAAATCTATGGCTGTTCAAAACTCCCACAGTCAGGGAACCTGTAAAACCCTCCCCTCCAATGTAAAACCTGTCACGGCTGTACTTTAATGGACATGTTTGCCTCTTAAACAAACATTAGTCTGTTAAAAGACATAAATCTAAAGCTGTTGAGGACTACTGTCTGAGGCCTCTAAAACTTTCTGTATGAATATGTAGATCTTCACGGAGGGCTTTGTTCTCGCTAGAAAGCACTACATGGACTTCCTCTAGTAAGTTGGCCTAATGCCACGCTCAGACTAAAGGACCTGTGGACCGATTTATTCCCATATACACACAGACAGGAAGTGACAGGTGGGTGGAAGACAAATAACTTTAATACTCGTAACAGAGATAACACAAAAATGCTGTGTGAGGCAGGTTAGTCCAGCTGAGAGCAGCCGACAGTGATGAAATCTTTAAATTAAAGCCTATCTCATCAGCCTGAGCACCGACTGTCAAGCTTACAAAACTTGAAGTACTGCTGCTGATTTTAAATAAGAAAATCACATTAGAACAAAATGAAGAATATAAATGGCACAACTACATTCTGATGGCTTTGTTGGGTTGTATCACTGGAGAGTAAATATGTTGTAAAATAAAGCAAATAGCAAGGATACTTTTGTAGATTTGTCATAAGGGCAAGTAACATATTAACATTTTTTTTTACACTGTATGCTGCCTTATATCAGTGAGTCAGGCTGCTGGTGGTGTAATGGTGTGAGGGATATTTTCCTGGCACACTTTGGGCCCCTCAGACAGTCACACCACTCAGGTAGGCTGTGGCGTTTACGTGATGCCCAGTTGGTACTATCTCTTTATGGCCACAGTGTACCATCTCCTGAGGGATGCTTCCAGCAAGAAAACACACCATGTCACAAAGTTCAGATCATCTCAAACTGGTATCTTGAACATGACACTGTACTGAAACGGCCTCCACAGTCACCAGATCTCAATTCAATAGAGAAGCTTTGAGATGTGGTGGAACATGTCAACATGGACGAAAGTCTTCCAGCACCTTTTTGAATCTGTGCCATGAAGAACTGAGACAGCTCTGCAGTTAAAAGGGGGTCCAATCTAGCACTAGCAAGGTGTACCTAATATAGCGGCTAGCAAACGTATGCTGGATTAATCCAAGTAAATTTTATGAATGCGGTTTCACAGCTTTAGAAACAAGCTTTAACCATGGGCGTGGATGTGAGTGCATATCATCTGCCTCTGGCTTTAATGATTTTTAGAAACTAGATGTTGTAGTTCACATGTTAAGTCTCTTTGACATTAGTTTTTTTGTTTGTTTTATTTTTCCATTTGGGTGCTCCAAACATGTAAAAATGTCACAAGAAGATCGCAAACCCAATTTCTAACCCTAATCATAGAGGCGAAGGAGCACATGACAAGCAAAATAAAACATGGAGTCCTTAGTCATCGTGCTAAATTAAAAAAAAAAAAAAAAAACTCATATAGGACAATAAACATCAGGCAACATCTGTGTGCTGGTCAATAATTCACAAATCTGAGACAGTGTTTCAGGGTGAATTTTGAAAACAAGGATAGCTTGCACTTATTCCGACCTGGAGTCATGAGAAGGGTTATGGAGCCTTGTCAATAATGCATGAGAGGCACATTTTGAATCCCCACCAATGTTCATACATTTTTTAAGGAAAAATACTTTGCAGAGAGAGAGAGAGAGAGAGAGAGAGAGAGACGGAGCAAGAGGTGGCTAACTGTGTTTTGTCTAAAAATAACCTCTTGTATATCTCTTTACTGCTGATCTGGTGTAGCCTCGTAAAGCTGACACCGACGTGGGTGAGCTGGGAGTGAGGTGGAGCGAGTAACAACTTCACGATGGACGCCATTATGACTTTTCCTCTTCCTTCTCTTCCTCAACACGCACAATCAGTCTAAAGATGCGTGAATATGTGTATTCATATGTTTATATGTGAATATTTCACGCCTGTAGATTGAGTTCTCGAACCTTGACCCTCGGTGCTCTTTACGGGTCTGATTCTTGTAATGTTGCCAACGCATGAATTTAAGTTTTTGCACGCATGTGGTCAGAGGAGGTCTCATAAACTAATGCCTAAAATGGAAATAAAATATATGACTTATGCATTGAAGTGTTTATTTATGCATACATTTGCTGCAGATATGGCCCACACATACAGATATTGCATGCAGATGCAGCACAGGAGGTCCAGATGAAGTGAAAAGTGGGTTATCTTAAAAGTTCTGCACATGTGATCAACCATAATACTTCCAGGCTTTTAGAGCTTGTTTATTTTATATGTAAATATGATGCTGATCATGAAGCACCTTCTGCTTTCTTTCTGTGACCTATCAACCCCTTGAGCCTTGTGCCTGGCAGGCCAATTGGGCTTGCAAGCCAAGCTGATCATGCTAAAACTGCAATGCATGACCGTGTCAAGCTGTGGGAAAAACTTCTTTATATTTCTGCATAAATATGACCTAAAACTTCATCAGATTTTCATACAAGTTCTAAACGTGAAGCAATAGAGACAAAACTATTCAACTGGGTCATTTGCTCAATGAAGAAGAATAACTGAAATTGCATATGATGAGAAAACTAATCGAGCCTCTCGGACTGTTTGCAGAAATCAGGTGAAAGTGGATGTTCTGTTTTATTTAAAGAACAGTTATTGATTTAAAGCTAATCTTCACAACATGTATGAGTAAATGAATCCTTCAGCGTAAAAAAGAAGCTTCTAGGGACTTAAGGATGAAACCAAATTTTTAAAATCTACAGAAGAGATTTGCTCTTCAGTGTCGACATAACACATGGGATTGGGATGTTTTCATTAGCGAGCAATCCAAACCACACGGTGACTTATTAATGCCTTAATTTGGGGGTGGGGGGTTGACCAGTTATTGACCCACTGACTAGTTTCTAGGTCTGCTTGATCAATGTCAAACTGTGACTCGTATGAAATCGGTTACAAAGTTGTTGTAGGGTGCCTCCTTTGGTTGCTAGCAGCTTGTTGCGGTTGTAGTTTACATGGAAGCTACTTGCATAGGAGAATATATATCTTCAAAGTAAAAGTAATTTCCTTTGAAACTGGTTGGTTCCAGCTGTAAGGCACAACTTTTATTTTCAAGGCAACATTCTTTTCCTGTATGCTTTGCACTTTCTCAGGTTTCTCTACAGCTCTGCAAGTAATTTTTAAGTGTTTGCAGACAAAATAACGTTCTAAGAAAACTACGGATGACTGTGGCAATCTGCTGGAGACCAGCTCAATCACAAATAGGTTTTTTGGTGCAGAACCCTCATTCCAACCAATTTCACTCGGAAACTCCCACCAACCTGCCGCAACCATTCATCAAACACACATTTTTTTCTAGGAACCAGAGGTTGCCAAGGGGTTGCCAACCAGTCTCTAGGCCTGTGTTACTGATGCCTTAATTAGATGGATATGTCTGGAGATAGTGGGGAAGCTACAAATGCCAAAACAGTTGCTATTTACCGTCCAAGCTGTTGTGACACATGAAAAAGTGCAACAAAATATGAAAAAAGAGGCGGTTCACCTTCAAAGTAAAGTGGCAGCTTTTGAGACATCTTGGTTGCAGCTGTAAGGCTCAACTTTTACTTTGAAGGTGAACGTTCTCCACGAGTATTGTTGCTGTGAGTGGTTATTACACATGTAAAATGTGGCAATCTGCTAGCAACCAAAGCAACCACAAGGAGGGATTTTAGTGTAGCATTTCCTTTTTGACTATTTTCACCCAGCAGCCTCCAACAGCTGTTAGCAAACCAGTCAAGGAAAACACATTTTTCGACTGGTGACTAGATGTTACCTGATGGTTGCTGGCCATTCTCTAGACCTGTGTGATTGAGGCCATAAGGATAGTTAGGGATGTCACCTTTGAGTTAACCATCTCAGGGAATGACCCCCCCCCCACCGCAACGCTTGCATGCTTGTCCAGACCAGATGAGCTCCAATTCCTGTAGACACCAATGAATTCCTGACACCCTAGGACGGTAGTCTCAGTGTTCTCTAAAGCTGACCCCTATCTCTTATGAGTCTTTTTATTATTCCATTTTTTTATTCAGGTTCTCTTCATTACTGAAAATCTGACGATTAAAACGTTTTCATCATATTTATCCAGATATACGGACAATTCTGTATTTCTTCCAACTTTTCCCTGCAGCCGTACATCATCCAAAACTGCTTCACAAGCACTGAACTGAGGTTTTGCGAAGCCCATCCAGAGTCAACGTTGTGTTTGGCGAGTCACTTGGTAATATAACTTAATATGTTGATAATTCTGGCACTTTAGGAGAGTTACAGGGGTAAAAATGACATGAAATCGAATACAAAAGTAAGGTTTTGTGCTGGTTGGGGAATGTATTACCTGTGAAGAAGAAGAAATGGAAGGCAGTAACATTCATGCCCCAGCTTAAAGTCAACATTGCATGTGGTTCTTCACCTGAAATCTTTCCAAAACCAACCTTGGGTACGTCGGGTGTAAGATGAGCTCTTCTTTTTTTGTTTTTTTAAAGTCCTGCAACAAACCTTCAAACTGAAATCGATCATTTAAAGAGACTAATGTTACAGAAAATGCAACAAAATGATGATCTCCCCTTAATGCGCTCTTCCTTCTCTCATTCAGATTTATTAAACAATTTCTCATGACTGTTTGACTTTGTGTCAGCACTCCAGACTCTTTGGTGGCGCTCGAACTGTTGCTGTTGCCATTGCTGGTTTTAATCATTTTTGGCCCGTTTCCACTTCCTGCCTGAAAAGTGAAACAGCTTAGGAATGTCATTCTTTGAAAAGAAAACAGAGAGGATCCACAGAGGAAGTCCTCCCACAGTCCTCTGGTCTCCATGCAGAGCTAAAACACACACATACACACACCTCTACGGGGATGTACGCACACGCATATTCTCACACCCACACAAAAAACTCTCCCACACGTGTGCACTCACCAACACATCCAGGCACATGCACGCACAGGGCTTGCAGCAGGGCTTGCTGGGAAACATCAGACACCCGGGGAGGAAGGAGGACAGGCTTTTCCCACATTTAGACTCCATGGATACTTCAGATGTCAGGCTAAAAATAGAGCCAATGTTAACCAAACCAACACTGAATCAACTGCAGCGAATGACCCGGCCTGCCCTGTGTTGGATTTGGATTCCTGCAGCCTGTGACCGTCTGACAAAATGCCACATAAATGTAAAAGCACAGGGAAGGTGACGAAACTCAACGGATATTCGGGGTTATGTTATTCAAGGCAACCTGTGATTTAAATTCTGGTCCACAGCCATAATTATAATGGGGAGTTAGGGGAAAGGTCAGGGTTTTCTCACAGGTGAAGTTTGACGTTTCCCTTCTTTCCTCTTTTATATATATAAAAAATATTTTTTTTAATCCGCCTTAAGTTTCCCAAACCTGACACAAATGCACATATTTGTGTTTCTGCACATCTCAGAGTTAAAAATATTAGTCCTGGCTTTTAATTTGTGATACGTTTTCACTTGATGACATGAAATAAGAGTTTGGCGCATAATTAGAGTTCACAAAAGCAACACTGCAGGGTAGCAGCTGACTTTTTATGTCTGCAAATTAGCTGTAATTATTTACAGACATGGATACGGAGCACCTTTATGTTTCTCACTCATTGGTGTGTATTGTGAACGGTTTTGAGGCATTTTAAAAGATTAAGTATCCACATCTGATGATTTGCTTACCTTTGGTGGTATGTGAAAGCTCGACAGTGCCGCTGTAAGCATTGTTTAGGGAAGCCTTGAGTAAAGCCTTTTAATATCTTTGTGACATCCATAAACTGTGTGGGCTCATCAGACAGGCGTACATACCTGCTAATTAGTGATACGTAATCTTCTTGTACAGTCTGTTAGTACTATTAACTACACAGAAGTTCATATTGTTTGTCAGGTAATTGTATAAAAAATGCTCCAAAAGGGTAACTGGTGGCTCTAAACTGGCGTAAAGTATGAGTTTAATAGCCCTGTGACATATTGGAAGTTGGGAAGGGTCAGCTTCTTCATTACTTAGATAATAGTATATACACAGGAGTAACTTCATCACTGTTGTATAAAAGATACACTCAAAGAATTTCATTATGTTCTATTGATTGCTGTTTCCTTGTTGGCCGTCTCCCAGGTGGTACTGGCAAACGTTTGCTTTAGGAACCAAAATATAGGCCATTAAAAAAAACCTCACCTGAGGTACGGAATGACTTTCAAAAGGTTCCAGGTACCACCAAGTGTAATTAAAGAGGGAAAAGACACAATTACACTTGGTGAAAAGCCAAATCATTTATTTTAAGATGATAGATTTTAGGCCAAGTGAAGGACTAATTCAATTCAATTCTGTTTTATTTATGTAGTGAAATTGCAACAACAAGCGACTTTATATTTTAAAGTAAGACCCTTCAATAATAAAGAAAAAACCTCGATAGTCAGATTACCCTTTTTGAGCAAGTACTTGGCAACAGTGGGAAGGAAAAACTCCCTTTTAACAGGAAGAAACCTCAGGCAGAGGTTATGTCAGTATATTTAATGAAAAAAATAAAGTTGGATGTGTGAACATGAGAGCCTGTGGGGACTAGTTTGCCTTTTCAGTGGTCATGAGATCATTTGCAGTACTAGAGTTTTTATAATGTCATACATATTTTAATCCTGAAGTATTTTTTTTCTTTTTATTCCATTCAATTCATTTTTTTCTTCATTTATTTATCACCAGTCAGCATGTTCTTCTCATCTAAACCGTTTTCTTTTTTTTCTTTTTTTTAAAATATCACAGCATTTTGTCCTTTAATATTTTTTCTTTACTTGTCAAGAAGCTCCTTCTGGTGTGATCCTTGATGGTTTGCAAATGCTGACTCATCACGCAGTAACAAAAGTTGTAAATTTTACCATTTGTTTAAAGTTTGTGGGACCTGGCTCACTTTTGGAGACAGCTTTAAGTGATCAGATAGGGTACGGCAGTTTTTTATCACTTCAGAGTTAGCTACATTTTTTAACATTTAGTTATCACCAATGGTCATCTTTTTAACAATGTATTTACTGGCTTGACAAGATGCTCCTGGTATGGTTTTTCGTCGACAGGCTGTAGACAGCTACTCATTTCACAGTGACTTTAAGCCTTTATGTAATTCAAATGTGTCTACGAGTCTATGGGGATTGACTCGCTTTTAAAGAGAACGCCCCAAGTGGCCACTAGAGGTAGTGCAAGCGTTAACGCTTTTGCAACAGCCCTGCTGTTTGCAGCATTATTTGTTCCTACTCTGACCCTTATTAAGATGTTGCTTGCAAACATCTTAAAGTATGAAGAGCAAAAGCATCTTCATTGTTGTGTTTTTTTCCATTAATGTCAGTATATTCGTTGGTTTGACGAAAGGCTCCTTCTGGTGTATTTTTTCCCTGACAGGTTGCAGAGAGTGACACATTTCTCAGTTTTTTTTTAAACCATGTTGTTTCCTAAGCATAAAGATCTTTTTTTTTTCTATCAACACCATGCTTCATATTCATATTGTGATTTCATATTCATACCAGTGACCTGTTTGCCACACCCTTTATCCTTTGCTCCAGGGTACAACGACAATAAAGTTCGTTTTTTTTTAAAGAGGAGAACTTTGTCATTTTTCTCAGGAGGCATTTCAAACCACTGACCTTCCACTCGCAGGCCTGTCTCTCCAACTTTCAGGCAGCCACTGCTGCCATTATGCTAAATAATCTCGTTTCACATTTGCTCACTTCTCCAACTAGCACCGATTGTCCCACCAAGTCACCATCTCCACATAAAAACCCGTCTGGCCTTTTTACATGTTCTCCCTGTTGCCTGACTCGGCCCTGTTCTTGGCACCCAGTCGCGTTTAATTTAGTTCAAACCCTTGCCGTCCCATAAGGCTGAAATCCTGTTAAAAGGCATACATGGCAACCAGATATTCACAACAAAGCCGAACACATGCAGCGAGCGGACAAGATGATTAAAAGAGCCGATCCTTGTTCGAGAGGAATGATGCCGCTGCGTTCGAGCAGCAACATCAATATCGCCTGGAACGAGCCAAAGCAGCGAGGGAAGCTGTATAAATTCATCAGCGTCATCATTTAGAGCCGCGTCTGGACTTTGGTGGAGAAGTGATGTAGTGATGTGCTCCCAACAACTTACATTCAAAGCTGTGACAATTTGGCGTGATGATGTCAGGTTCGAGTGGTGTTTACATGTAAAGAGCGACGCAACAAAAACGGCCCCCTAATCACATTCAGCACCCGCCACTGAGCTCAGCTGCTCAGAGGATTTCTGTCTTTCTGTTTGTTGAAATTTAGCAGGCGGAGAGGTTTTTAGTGACACCTTTTAATTGTCAACAGTGATCTTGGATGATTTAACAAATGGATAATCACACCCTTGGTTTCCACAGCTGGCAGTCTGCTGCGTTTTATTGTTTCCTGCCATTGTCCATCAAATATTTTTTTTTAGGTCAGACAAAACGAGTGATTTTAAATATGTGAGTCTAACCTCAGGGGTACTTAAAGAGTTCTTTTCTTCTCTTTCTTACTACAAGCCTCATTCACTCCTTCACACAGGCATCTTCTCCTAAAGACCTAATGTTCACACTCTCACAATCAGGTGCAACTCTGGGTTCAACAAACTTCTAACCTTCCTGAGCTACAGCCAGGTTTGTAGTTATTACTGAATCTTGAGCGTATATGTCAGAGAAGTTCCAAGCAAACTTCGTGAAAAGCTGATAACAGGACATATAAAATAATATATGCAATGATAAGCAATTTAGAAATACATTAAAACAATGAAATATCAAACAAATTTAAACATAAAAATAACATATACAGATAATTGTTATCAATGGTCTTTATAAGGCTGAGCAACTGAAATCAGTTACTAAAGACTCAGTAACCATGGTTATTAGAGGTGGGCGGACTGATCTAAATGTGACAGTATCAATACCAAAGCTGGTATCGGTATTGCATTGATACTAGTGCGATAGGGCTGATATTTTGTTTCTATCCTCTAAGTTCAGGATGTAGCCTGCTGAATATGTTTAATATCCAGATTGCCTGCAAGTACTCGCCAACTAATCGCTAAGGGGTGGTGGTGGTGAAAGTCCGCTCACCTTCAAAAGTTGCAGAAGTAAGTTGCAACTTTTACCATGAAGGCAAACATCTACAGCTACATGTTATTTAGAAAAAAAAAAACAGTGTCACAGTAAAAAGGGATGCAACATTCTGTATGACTGACCTCAACTATGGTAAATCCACAAATGCCTCATCACCAAACCTGTAAACATGTGACTACTAACCAAGCGACTTTATGTTCATGGTGACAATGTAGGGTGAATAAAGTCTCGGTAACACAGGCTTAGAGAGTGGTCTGCAACCATCTGGCAAACACAGGATACCAGGACAATATGTATTCCCCAACAGATTTGCAAAAACCTCCTTTTCTTTTGCTTTGGTTGCTAGCATATTTGTGGCCGTGGTCTGCAAACGTGGTTCAACTTCTCTCTGAGCTGTGGTGAAACTGAAAAGTGAATCAGAAACAGGAAATGAAGACTGTTTGCCTTTGTACTACATCTGGTAGTTAGCGTAAATGGTAAAAATGAAAGTTACCGTGGCAATGCTAATACCCAGTCTAATTACTGGGGGAGTCTTTTTGGCGCGGCACCTTCTTTGAAACCAATTTCAGTCAGTGAGAGCCAAAAACCTCCAAGAACCACTACGTACCAGTCAGGCAACACACATTTTTTATTCCTAGAAACTGGTGGTTGTATCACGTCCAGTGTGGTTCCATTCCCATTCACCCGTCTGCAAGATAAAAACCCCAAATTGCTCTCTGATGGATGAATGTGTGTGAATGTTAGATAGAAAAGCGCTTACATAGGAAAAGCACGAATGAATGGGTGAATAAGGCAAGTTGTATAAAAGCACTTAGAGTAGAAAAGCGCTATTTAAGAACCAAACTGGACCCTTTAGTTCTGGTTCCTGGGCTCCATGTCTGAGACCCCCTACTATTATTAAGATGTTGTAGCGTTTCATTTACAAGTTTCAGAGGGAATATTGTAAAGCCGATCCTAACCCTAACCCTAAAACTTTCAAAGTGAATACTGTAAAACCAGTTGTTCAATGTAACCTAAGTCTATGACAAAAGACAGAAAATTTGCATTAAAAAAGTTTTTAATCAGTTTTTCGGTGCTAAACACATGAAGAAATGTAGCAGGAGGAGGTTCACAAGTGGACACTTTAACAGTACTATATTTATATAACATTCATTATGACTCCATGCCAAGTTCTCTCAGTTTTCACAACCATAGCCTTCTCATTGTAGATAAGATCTGCATTTTTTCCATAACCACTTTCCTCCTGGTATGAACCACCTTCCTCCTCATCCTCCCTGCCCTGATGCGAGGTGATGCTGTGCTCTTGTATTTGCTTATTCAGTGTGCAAACCCTCTAAATCAGATTTATGTAGTTGCGGATGTCACCTCAGTGCACCGAGCAAAGAGACACCAGAGCACATTAAGACTCGCCCGGGGGAAAGATGCGCCGCCCTCACGGGTCACTGAGGATTATTGCAGGAATGATCATTTACGTTTTATTCTATTTTGGGGTCTAAATATATTAGCACTCTGGTCGCGGTAATGGCTTCATACTTCCTGTTTTGCCCTCAGTTGCAGAGATGTAGAAAGGCTCTCAAAAAAATGCAAATTCAATCCTGGGAAGTGATCGTGGATTAAATTGTTTTGAAGGCTGATTCTCGAAAAAAAAAGAGTTAAGAAAGTAAAAGTAATTAAATAAAAAAAAAACCTACAAATCAGTGAGAATCACATGATGTTATTGCTGTTTTAATTTGAGTTTCCATAAAACATAATCACCACCTTTATCTTCTCACGTGTCAGGGTCCCCTAATTGATGGTGTGACAGTACGATGTGAAATTGAAAACGAAGACGGCGCTACTCTTAAAAAAAACAGATGATAAATTTAGCTTCCCATATGGCACCGGCATCTGGCATTATCTGAGCGCTCGAGTACACGGCGGCCGACTCAGCAGAGAGGCCTACTGCTGCACGATGACGTGATTGTGCCTCTGTGTTTGAAATGCCAAAGATTATCTGCGGCTCCGTGTTGAGATATGTACCTCATTGATGTAACGTTTTGCAGATGGTGTAGTAGCTGCGGAGAGAGAGAGAGCGAGAGCAAAGCGCCATAATCTCCTGATGTGTGATGACAGGTAGTCTCAAAGCAAAGCCTTTACACGCCGTACCTGCAGCGCTGCTCGGTTTGATGGGAGATCAGTGGGCTGTCGACTCTGTTAACAGGCGGGGTGCGCAACAAATCCATCGAAAGGCACGGGAGACAAACACAAACCTCACACGCAGGCACATGAAAGCCTGCCGAGTACGTTGAAGCACAATGTCAAGCTCAGAAAAAATGAAACTGCCTGACACAGGTACGCGGGCCCCGCAGACAGGCGTATAAATGGAGCTCAGGTTTCACTTTGTATTCTCAGTGTACAGAATCAAATCCACTTATTCGATCCAAATCCCTCAGAATCACCTTTAAAATCTATTTAGGCTCAGCTTCGGAGGCCTCATGATGTCTTCGCCAATTTTTGCATCGTACTCCCGAACGCCTGAATATTTTCTCTGCACAAAGAGGTAGTTCATTTTTTTTTTAAGCCTTCAAATCAAAGCCACTGCCCTGAATTGGCTACTTTTTTTAGAAATTCCACACGTTATTCGCAGCATTTGTGGTGTTGTTACATAATCAAAGAGAAAAAGATACATCTGAAAGCAAAACAAGGCATTCCAAAAGGTTGATTCTGTTCATCTGGATGTAACGTTTTCAGTGGCAGAACTGACCTCAGCCCATTGTTCCTTCAGTGGTGCTTGTTTCAGTCAATATGCAAATGTACTGTTTATAACGTTGGGGAAACCTGCAGTCAGCCGAGATCAACAAGTCACTTGGATGAGTGACAAAACGTTTCTCCCAATGAAAACGTTACGTCCAGATGAACAGAATCAGCTTTTTGGGATTTACTTACTTTTATAATTGAGCATGCATCAAGACATCCATAAAGTTGTGTTTGTCGAGGTCATATTGGTCATTGGACACTTTTTATATGAATCGCCACGTCTCCAAGACTGCTGGTCAGATTTTAGTGAAGCTGGATTCTCGAGAGCCTTCTTGACTTCTTGCATTCATTAGCACGATATAGCCAATAAATGACAATAAAACATCACTTTCTTTCACACTTTGTGAAGTGTGATGATTCATGAGCCGGATGAGCTGCTACGTCACCGCCGTTCTGGTCTTATCTTTGCTTTTGTGTGTGTGTTTTGGAATATCCGAGTTTATTTTGCTAAACCTTTGTTTGAAAATCAGGTGGTTGTGGTCGTCAATTTTCATTTTTTTGTTTCTAAGTCTAACTTTGTTCTTTTGTTTGTTTGTTTTTAATCTTCTTTGTCAGTCTGAAAGTTGTTGTTTGTTTTTCTTTCTTTTGGTTTGTTTTGAAAACCCAAGATGATGTTTACCTCTCATGCACAGGACCTCTGCTGAAAGATTTAACACTGCTCAACATCCACTGTTAGCAAACAAATCAATGCAGCGGTATGTTTACGCGTGTTTGTTGATAGGCTGATTTGCAAAAACAAATTCCTGATTCATTCGTTAAATCCCAAAAATGTTTGACTACTAAGAAAACGATTGATGTTTTCAAGTTCATACTGAAGTGAAGTTTCTGTATTTTGATCAACAAAAGTGAGAAAGGGTTTTCTAGGATATGCTTATTGGTGGTGCTTCAAAACATCAAGATGCCGGTGGTTGAATTGCTCATCTCTTCATTACAGGATTTCTCAAACCAGTTGGCAACGTCACATTGGCTACATTCGTCCTTTATATATATATATCTACATCCTCACTTCAGACTGACTTGAGTCAGTTCACGAAACACGCCTAAAATGGCTTCATAAAATGTGTTTCACTTTTGGTGGAAAAACTACAGTATAATCATGAAAATATGATCTTCTCCAACCTCGTACAGATTCTTGGATATATGCATCAGGGCATTTGTATACTTTATTAGATGGCAGATGGCTGCTCCTCCCTGAGCCTGATTCTGTAAGAGGGCCTCTTCCTGTTGAAAGGGAGTTTTTCCTTCCCACGGTCACCAAGCACTTGCTCATGTGGGTTGTCTGATTGTTGGGGGTTTCTTTGTACTGTTGTAGAGAAAATATGACAATATGAAGTGCCTTCTGTTTTTGTTTGGCTCTATAAAAAAAAATGTATTGCATTGAATAACTCCTCTGCAACCAGCAGTGACTTTGACTGATAGCTTAGTGCTGGCTTGTGGCTTAACACATCCCACTAGTTTGTGGCATGACCCCTTGAAACTGCTAGCTTAGCATTAGCATTAAGAACTACTGTAGAGAAACTAGATTATGAGTACCAGCAATTAAGCAGAATACAGCTAATGTATCTTAACTTTTTTTAAAAAAAATTTTTGGTTTATATTTGGTCAGTATTATTTTTGGTGTGTGAATATTTATAAAGTGTTTGCTGTTCCGTAACCTTGATATGTTGACATTTCTCAGTGAGATAATCCAGTATCCAAAATTCCTATCCTAAAGCTTCAAAATGTTAGCATGCTATCAGGATCTGAACCGCAATACACTGAATGCATGCTAAAAAAATATGAAAGCGGTGTCAGGAGCATGCAAACATGCGCCAAGACATGAACGTGAGTTAGGACGATTTCTGCCTCTCTGTTTTCATTTCACACACACACTAAGCAGCCTCCGCGCGCACACACTCCACTGCACAAAAAAACACCGGTATCACTCCTTCAGCGCTCTGAATGATTTTGCTCTCAGCTGAGCCACATCACAGGCGAGGAAAGAGTGCACCACTCCGTCAAAGAGCTCTTTAATGTCCTCTGATGATTCAAAGCAAATATTTCCCTGGCACACTCCTACTGAACATGCTCCTCTGAAGAGCAGGCCCTTGACTGAGTGAGGATGCTACTTTTACGCTTTGAGCAATGCTCGGTGGGGGCGACACGTCAGAAAGGAGGTGGGGGGTGTTGAAATGGAAATGGATCGTGGCTGCTTGTAGATTAATCTGACCGTGGACAACACAGAGGTTTCTTAACAATGTGACAGCCTCACTAAAGGACTCACAGCAATGAAACAATGTTTTGTCATACAAATGCGTGCACTTAGATTTGATCTTTAAAGATGACTACTCGAAGTCGGGCAGCTTCAGTTCACATGTTTTGGGTTTTTTAGCACATGATTCGACTTTTCTGCTCATAAGAAGTCAGGTTTGATGTGTACACTTAAGCAAAACTGAAACATGCAAGACAAAAGGGGAAAAAAGATGATTCTTTACTTTTAACATTAGACATCGTCTTCCTAATATATGATATCTATTGACCTGCAGTGGAATAAGTGAGTTTTTACTACTTACGATGTCCAAAGCTATATTCCCACGGGGATATTCCTGCAGACAGGTTTCTTATTTCCTAGTAATTTCTAGTTTCCAAGTTGAAACGGGAGAAAAAAAAACACCAATAGGTTAATCTACAAGTCAGAAAATTGCATCCAAATTGATCACAATCTAATGGACATGGTTAAACATTGGGCATAAAAATATTTAATGTGGCTTTATGAGACATTTGAAACCTTTAAATGTCTTGATGATCAATTGTGTGTGTAAACAGAGTGGCTACTTTCAAATCTCCCACCTGTGAGTACAGGGGTATTTCAATATCCTACAGTGTGTTTTCCTCTACAGAGCATAAAAAAAGTTGCTAAGGATATTTGGGAACATTTATTAATCAGGTCCCGTGAACCACGAACTCTGAACCGTGACTTCACGGGGGTCCATTGAAGTCTTTAACTGAATAACTCAGTAATAAACTTTTGAAACTTATTTGTCTTTTTACACTGCATTGTGTATTTCACCAAGCTGTGCACCGGTGCTACTACTGATCACCCTGTAGGATTTGTCAAACTGTAGTTTGAGCCACACCAGCTATAGCTGCATATTTTTAAATGTAAGATATCTCCACTTTCACCCTCTTGACTTTTTTTTTCTTCTTTCAAATCCCTGAGTTCAACCCATTTCCTCACCGACAGCAAACCAAAGTGTCACATCATTTCCATCAGCTAAGTCTGTTGTGACACTTTTATCTCCCCAATTTGCGACAAAAACGCCGCAACAACGCCTTCTCCATCAGTGTACCAATCTGCTAATAATTTCATTTTCTGCTTGGAAATGTGTTTAAATTAAATCAATCCGGTGTCGAGGTGCAGTATCCACCTTACACCTCCTGGTTTTCAAGGACACCCCCCCACCCCTGCCACTCCACACCTCCTTCTTTTCGCTTTTCTCCTTTGAGCAACAGATTGTAAAATCTGTTGACAGCCTTGACAGATTCGCTAAGAAAACGGAGTTCATTATCGAAGTCACTGCCTGGTCCTTAAAGGTTATTCACTCCCCTTCTCAGAGACAGAGCCACGTCCACAAAGTGACACGTTAATGGTTAATGTTGCACGCCACACCGTGAAGAAGAGGAGCAGGAGAAGGGGGGTGGGATGCGGTGCATCTTTTGCACCGCATCTGCAAAAGATGCGGTGTGAAATAATTCCGGACATGTTTGGGAAATCTTGTCACCTAATGACACCAGCAGGAGAGGAGGAGACGGGAGTGGATGGCGGGGTGGATAGATATCATCGGCTGCCTCCTGTCAAATGTGTCGCTCACGCCTTTGTGTCTCGTGTGATTGGATTTTCCTTTTGACCCCCGCATACACATCAGTGTTTCCTTCTTATTAGATCAGGCATAGAGGAAAATAGAAGCTGCACGCTGAAATGAACGAGAACTATCACAAAGTACCACATGTCCCTGTTTGGACTGGATAAAGCCTTTTGGGGGAGCACCTTTGGCTTTTTTTTTTTTTGCACACAAAAGAGAACATTTAAGATGAGAAAGAGGCCACTTTTCGTGCTCAGTGAGTCTCCAACTTTCACATGAGAAAAGTGAGAGGACGCTAAACTTCCTCGTAATGAATGAATGCCTCACATCCACTTTAGAGGAACATCCTTTTCTCATTACATAGCAATAAATTTTACTGGATGTGGCCTATATTTAGTGCGCTCCTGATCTCGGCCCAGAGATATGCGCCTCCTAGCTCATGATTCCTCCCTCGTCTTCACTTTGGCACGGCACCACATTCGCCCTAAGACAAATCTTTTCCTAAGTGAAAATGTTCTTCTTGAAAAAAATTCTTCTTGTCCAAATCATCGTATCAGACAGCGGGGGCTGTTGGCGTATGCTTTCAGATAAGCTTAGGTGGAAGAATGGACACTCTGACTCACAGTTTTGGAGTTGGATTTGATACAGTCAGGCATTTTGGGATGATTTCTGAAACGATGGCAGCTGCAATTAACTGTGGCCAATGTACAGAAACCCAGAAATGACGCCTGGGCCGGCTGGCTGGCGTGCAACGGCTGTTTAAAAATGTGGAAAGTCAAAACACAGGTTTTAGATGCTGAGAAGACACGAAAGTGGAGGGGGATCCTGGAGTAGAGAGAGATAAGGGGAGACAAACAAAAAGAAAATTAAAAAGACAAAAACACCGTCTTTTTTTTTTCTTGCACAAATTTTCACTTTGGTGTTGAAGTTTCTCTAAGATGTGTTTTGAGATCAGTGTGGTGCAGCTGAAGTAACTCAGCCTCCCCAGATCTTCCCAGGAAACCGGTGACATCTACGTCCTCCTCCACTCAAGGTTACTCTGACCAATGTTGCTTTATTTTGTTGATACACCGTCATTTGCCCTGTGATGTCCGGATGGGAATCAGCATCAACTTCCTTCTGATGCTTGGTTTTCAGTCTGATGGCTCACTGCCACTCTTTGTCTAGCTTCTGATCCTTCATCTTCAGGAAGAGCTTAAAAAGCCTTGATTTTATTTGATTACACTGTTTATAAGGTGACTTAAAATACTTAACCTGTTAATTCTGGACCTTTCTGTGCCAATTCAATTATCAAAATGGAACCAGTTGTTTAAAAAAACAATATCTGGTTCTGGTTGCAAAAGACAGACATGTGAGAAGTTCAGCACTTTGTGTGTGCATGATAGACAAAAAAGCTGGGACAGATGCAAGACCCAAGCAGTATTCATCCAGATGAGAAAGGTCTGAAGCTTCAGGAAGATCAGCTGATACACCAAGCTATGTTCGTTCAAGTCGAATGTCAAGAAGCAGGACAATAGTTGCCATGAGTCTACTTTAAATCCTCTCAGTCAAATGGTCAAACATCAACTTGTGACAGCAGAAGGCCCACAGAAGGAGATCTTGAAAAGGAGGTTGGGACGATGCAAGCCAGTCCCAAACCCACAAGGAAAAAAAGAGGGGTCAACAGCAAAACAGCCAGGATGTTCTTGCATAGGCCCTGACTAACTTTCATTTGGACTAAACGTATGTACCACGGTCCTCAGCCGGAAAAGGGTGGAGTGCCCACTCAGGGTCAGGGACGAGTTCTTGCCCCAAGGGGAAAAGTTTAAGTATCTCAGGGTCTTGTTCACGAGTGACGGGAGAAGGGAGCGGGAGATCAACAGACAGATCAGTGCTGCAGCTGCAGTGATGCGGACGCTGTACCAGTCTGTTGTGGTGAAGAGAGAGCTGAGTGTAAAAGTGAAGCTCTCAATTTACCGGTCGATCTACATCCCTACCCTCACCTATGGTCACGAGCTGTGGGTAGTGACCGAAAGAACGAGATCGCGGATACAAGCGGCGGAAATGGGCTTCCTCCGAAGGGTGGCTGGACTCTCCCTTAGAGATAGGGTGAGAAGTTCGGCCATCCGGGAGGAGCTCAGAGTAGAGCTGCTGCTCCTTCACATCAAAAGGAGCCAGTTGAGGTGGTTCGGGCATTTGATAAGGATGCCTCCTGGGCGCCTCCTGAGTGAGGTGTTCCGGGCATGTCCCACCGGGAGGAGGCC